>JAJEKV010000017.1:21936983-22040069 GCA_021234155.1 Isoetes taiwanensis | reverse complement strand
CGGAAATATGATTCATCATTGGCAAATCCTAACTAGTCAGCTTGAAGTCTTTGAAGATAAAGTACGTGGAATGGAACCGCGACTTGGATGAATCGAAAGCTTAGAAAGGAAACCCATCAACCCCCACCTAGTTAAAAAGTGTTGGCAATGACTATTAGAGCCAAGCCCCCTGTGAAATTGATAAAGGGCGATGCCAAGACTATATGGTTTGCAATGGTGGATTCCTCTCAAATAATCAACAGGACCGAGAATTGGTTCCGAGAATATATGGAACTTTATTCAAATGCAATATCTTGGGTTCTAGTTTTTCTTAAAGACCGAACCCTATTGTGTTAAATTTCGTAGGAATGATGATGTCGGTTAGGTACGCGGCCAGACTGATGTGATAGTAAAGGCCATGATGAAAAACATGAGGGAATCACAAATGCAAGGTTAGACATGGGTCTATCATACGGCATTGGCCGCATAACCCCGGTTGGAAAGAACGGGGTTGATATTTCTCCCTGGCATGAATGGGGGTTCTTGTGCATCTTTTGTGCATCATGGAGATAATGAGTTTGCAGTGCATGCATTTAAGAGATAGGGTATAAACTTCCGGCCGAGGTCGACGTCCATGCTTGAGCAACAAAGTATATGTTGCTCAAAGAGTGGGATCTAACTATGTCGCTTTTAAGCCGCTTACGGCTTCTAAGGAGCACCATTTACACACATGGACTTGCACCCGCAATGTCTTGCTTCATTTTGATTTGGGAAAGAGAGAGTGATTTAAATCTTAATTCCCCCGTGGGCTGTTTATATTTGGTATATGTGGATAGGGGAGAAGAACTAAGCATTGAATAAGCCTGCGGGAAGTGAAGCAGTGGGCATACAAAGGCATGGATATAGCGCCAAAAGGCCATTGAGAAAAGGCTTGCCTATCCATACATGCATGATGATTTGTATTGGGGTCCAAAAGATGGAACTAAGACGCCGCAATCAAAGGTAGACTTTGACCTCTTTTTAGGGGCAGCCCTACTTTATATTACCTTGCTGATTTTGCACGCTAGCATTCTTTTTTGGAGACTATGGGTACCAATGAACAAAGCCAGAGGTTTGAAACATGTGCCATTATTTGAAGCATCAGACAGGGGAATCCCTCAATAATGAGAGACAAGGCACGCAAGTTTGATCTCGAACCGACCATCAACACCATCGCGAGCACTTGGAATTGCTCTCCCAACACATTTAATAAGACCCCCAAACGGAATGATTCCTCAAGTTGGAGTTAGGTCGCGACGATCGTGGTGAATTTGGACCAAGTCAATGCTTAGCGTGCCATTTATGACCTCTCTTGTAATGCGAACCAAAAAAATTATTGATTGAACAATTGCTTTTAAATACATTCAATAAAATATCTTTGGCATTCTTATGTATTTATTTTTGTTGCACTTGTTTTTTTTTTTATAATTTATAAGTCATATTGAGTTGTTTTTTATTTCTCAAGCTGCAGTTAACGTAAAGCCTATCCGCCAAGTAAGAAAAAACGAACAAACAACCCAGGTAATCTAGTTCCAAACACAAAAAGAAGGTCTCAACAACCGGTTAGCCCTCATTGGCAACCGGGTTCTTCTCGCCGCCAGACGAGAGAAGGCCGATGAAACTGGCATGGAGGCGACTTCTTCGTGGCCGGCCCTTTGAGAACTCGAGAACCAGATGGATTTGTATTCCCTTCTCTACCTACATTGTCGTGAGGTCGCGGCAACAAATGCATACGTATGCGTAGAAACATGCTAGAATGAACAGAAGCTAGAAAAGAATTGTTGTTGAGGTTGAGGGCAAATGGCGTATGGGCTAAGAAAGAAGGTGTCACAATTACGAGGTGCATGGAGTTGCATGTGACATAAAGGCAGTTGTTGCATGGAGAGCTGGATTTTGAGGGTATCGAGGCCAATTTAGACGCCAAAAACAGTTTGACATCCCTGACCGCGCTGTGAGAGTAAAAGTATAAGGCATACGACCGTAAGATCCCCTCAAGTCCGAGCAAAAGCTTTGGAGAGGTGGTGGGTGCAAAAAAGGAACAATGATAAAAACCACGAATTGAAGAAGACGCTTGCCAAGCAAGTGTACTATGAGATTGTGAGAGGGAGCCCAGAATTATGCCAAGAGAAAGTGGAAACAAGGAAGCGCAGTGGTAGCAGCAAGAGAGTGAAGTCATGGACGATTCTAAAGCGCTCTTGGTGATGAGTCCGACTATAACCTATTTGCTCCAAGATGCCATAAAACTTTTAGATGTGGCGTGGGGTAGCGAGCAGTGAAAAGCTGATTATGAGGTAGATCCAAGGCCTCAGCCAGAGAATGAAAGAAGTCGAAAACCTCACTGGGCCGTAGAGGAAAAATCCTAAGCTTAAAAGATCGCGGCAAATGCTCATGACAAGATGGCTGCGTAATTACTAGACACCTAAGAATCAACTTGCGGTACCTTTGGGTAGGGAAAAATACGGTGGTTGAGAGTAGACAATGAGCATATTGGCGCACAATATCAAGAGTCTTAGATTCTGATCCCCTTAGAGTCTCCAAGGAGCAGGGTATTGCATACCTCCCTCCCGAATACCTATATATGACGCCAGAGAGCGTAAATCGTTAAGTTCTAGAGGAGGTTACAAGGTTTTGAGTACTCTATTTTTATTGTGGCCACTTGAGGATATAAGGCCTAGTGGTTGCTTTAAGCATTCCTCAGGTTCATTAGATGTTAGTGATTGATGACATCGAGACTTCCTCGTTTTCTTTTCCCCGCCTTTTGGGCAATGTAGTTTAGTTTACATGCTAAGTTCCATTGTCCATAAGAGGCGGTGAAAGCAAAGATGGGGACGCCTCGGATGCTTGGACCCGTGTCTTTGGGGGTAAAGTCCGACATAAAAACAAGATAACAATCAACTGCGGGTTAATTGGATGTTAGTGATTGATGAGTTCAAATCGAGACTTCCTAATCTTTTTTCCCCTCCTCTTTGGGCAATGTAGCTTAGTTTACATGCTAAGTTCCATTGTCCAAAGAGGGGTGAAAGCAAGGTTGGGGAAGTCTCGACACTCGTGATCTCTTTCATCCCCGGGCTTAGTCTCTTCCATCCGGTCGGCTTAGTCTCTTTTGCTTGTCCTCCTGTTTATATTATCTAAAGTGCCCCTGATGAGATCGCCGCTCATGTTAGGGGGCACTTTAGATATATATAAACCGAACATCGAAAAGAGAGTAAAAAAAGCTTGAGCTGACCCTCTTGAATGGTTGTCAACTCACCAGTGCTTGACATTGTTCGGCCTGCAAACAATATAGACTTCTCAAATTCTTGTTACCTCCTCTAGAAAGAGCTTGCTTTGCTCCCTCTTGTGTAGTCCTCTCTCAGGTCAATGTAGCTTAGTCACTTTGCTAGGTTATATTACACCAAAGAGGCTCGCAATGGGGGGCCTGAGCAAAATCGCTCGTTCTAGAGGTTGAAGTAATAAGGTTTTGAGGTACTCTATTTTTATTGTGGCAAATGATGATATCACCCTAGTGGTTGCTTACATTCGCGGGTTCATTTGAGATTAGTGATTGATGAGTTCGGCAACGACACGACCCCGGGCTTTCTTTCCTCGCCTCTTTTAAGAATGTAGCTTAGCTTGAATGCTAAGTTCCATTGTCCAAAGAGAGGGGGTCAGATTTGGAAATTTCGATGCTTTGACTTTGATATCCCATGACCCATGCTTGCACTCAAGTCTTTTAACTCGATCCAAAGATTTGAATGCCATCATCGGATTGAATCTGCATCTCCATTCCTTTGGGCGGCACCGCCATGTAAACCTATTAGGCATGTAGAGCATGTGCCACCTCTTGGAATGGAGTACAAAGTATACAATCCTCGGCGGCATTCATTTGTCCAATTTGGCGCATCGAGATACGCTCGCTCACCTATCTAGTGGTTGGGAGGATGTGGATCATACCTTGTGAACCTTCCGATGGATCAGATTCGCCCCAAATGATCCGTGGCTGTTTTGGCCCTTGGCGATTTGGGTTACTTCTCATCGCTAAGATTACGGTATGGCGAGGGCAAGAAGCAACGGAAGTCGAGACGGGTCTGATCCGGAGGAAGGTTCTCGAGGGGCACGATTCCGAGGTAAGGGAAAAATGCGGTGATGCATAATCATTGCTTGGAGAGTGCATCGTTAGTATCTAGTGAAATCTAGGTGTCCGTCAAAGTCGTGTCGACGATCCGGGTGTCCGCTTGACCCCTTTGGCATGATTACTTCTCATCGAAGATTCGCGGCATCGTTAAGAGGCAAAATCCAACGGAGATCAATCCGGCTTTGGGTGCGAGGTTTCTCTAGGCACTTAGGGTCGATCACCGATGTTACACATCAATAAAGCATGGACCGGGTTACATGAACCATCATACATTAAAGAAACATTATACATGAAAGAAACATAAAACAATGTGGACGAAATATATACAAGACAAAAACTTTACTTTTATTCATACTTGCAATGGTTACAATAGTTTGAGTATCCTCGTACGGTTAGCAATAGATGATCGAGGGTACTCATCACATCCTCTTCTAGACATCACCTGGGTCTTCATCGGTTTCATCATCCGGCTTCCGCCTTCTTCTCGCCACGGGCTCTTAGGTTCAACCTCCTCCCGCCCTTTCCCCATCAGCAACGTAACCCCCGAGATGTGTTTCTTCCGACACGCTGCTGCTTGTCTGGGTCATTGGCATTGGAGAGTCCGGCCGGGTCACGTCCCATTAAGTCCCTGCCGATCTCCCCGTGACACTTGGACCTCGCCTTCCGTATCGTGACTCCTTCTTAGATCTTCGCCGCCGGTTTGAGTCGCCCGAGAACATGTTCTTGTCTAAATCATCTTCGCATCGACAAAATGGGTAATGCTTTGAATGTCCCCATCAACATGGTTAGCGGCATTTACAAAGCGTTCGCCCCCACCGCCTCGGTTGTCTTCTTCACCTCGTAATCCGCGATCCATGAGCGGAAACCGAAGCTTATCAACTACGCCGCACTAATCGCTATGTATTCAGATTCAAGAGCCTCCAATTTGAGGAGTTATATACAAGTTTGTCACCCTTCTTATGCAAGAGGCGATTTCGTGTCACACCATGTATGTACTTATAAGCACTTCAGCCTCTCACTTGCACTATTGGAGGATACCAAGGAGAGATAGTCATTGTAAGGGCTCAGAATAGCATTATGATATCATTCCATGGGCTTGTCACCATGCATAAGATTCCATATTTGGTTCCTTCTTCTCGAAGCCGCATCGCGGAAGCTCTTCATCATTCCACCTTCCACCGGGATTCACGGTATTCGGGCTAACTCGGCAATGAAAATTTTGTAGTCCGAAATGCTGGGGTAAAACATTTTTGCAACCTTCTTCAATGAACCCATCACTTCTTTATCCAGATGCTGGTCCATATCGGTTGTGTGGGTCTAAAAGGCATGTCTTGGCCATGAAGATCATTGTGGTGGACTTCTTCCATCGCTCATTGAAGTCTCTAAGCAGTCTTGCCGCTTAGCATTGTCAAAGGGTGCATTGGGGCCATCGCGTTCTAGAAAGGATTGAATGGAGTGCCAAACCTCCGCACCTTTCCGGTGGCTTGCCTTCAAGAATCAAGGGTTTTGATGGCATGACAAACAAAGTTGCATGCACTTGACAACATTCTTTAATGCCTCTCCAAAATGTCTCCTCGCTGTAGTTTTAAAACAACGAACTTTTTACTTCTGGTAGTTTAAAAACAACCGCTTTAAACTACGCCAAAAAACTTCAGGCGTCATAAACAGTTTTGTTTAAACTACGCCAAATGTTCCGAAGTCCGAAATTTTTAGGCGTATTTTTGATCGTTAAACGCCAAATTCATCCAGATCTTCGAAAATACGTGTGCACGATAAAACGATATCTGATATTGAACCTATCCCGATGGAAATAGACCACCCGACGAGAATCGCGGGCCATTCATTATTGGGAGTAACCCGAATTGACCATGTTCAATTCAAATTTGTCCAAAATTTGTCCAATAAACTGCTCTATAGTGTTTCTTGACTTGTTTTGCTTAGACTTGCACTTCATGTTACCTAGTTTGGACATCTATAGCCTTAGAACATTGGTCTACCCGGCCAAGAACTCACCCGACCGTAAACCTATGCAGCCTTAGTCTATAAAAGGAGACCTCATTTGACATTTTCTCTTCGCCAACTTTGCCATCCCTCTAAGATTTTCCAACTCCTTGTCAATCTCCCCATACCATTTTCTATTCCAATCTCTCATGATCATCTAAAACTTACCGTGGAATGGTGCGATAATGCCAACCACATCGATTGAATTTCTTGAAGAAGATATTAGGAGGGCCAATGAAACACCTATAGGGGCTGATTGCGGAGGGGCATCGTGAGAGACCTCATTGACTATTTCTACCAAGAAGTCCCAAAGGAGATAGCGTAATAACATTCTTATCTTTGGGAAACAATGTTAGATATCATGACATACGGTACATAAGGCGATGTACCACCACCAACCTCCAAATATTCAGGGAGGAGGAGTTTCGCAATCCAAAGCAAGTTGGCCTGAACCCGGGGAGGCCCAAGCTCCCCTCTCGTCAGAAAGCAAGAGGCCGCAGGAGGGTCCAACAAATCAACTTGGACAATGCAACCACTATGTAGAGGAAACCACAAAGACCTCCTAGCAAAGGATGTCTACTGCGAAAAAGAGAGGCACAGATCACAGCCTAGCAAGACCTCCGGAGGGGGAAGGCCTTTTGATACTATCTTTAGGTCCTAAGCCAAGGCGGATGATAGTATTCCATAAGGACTTCAGTCCAAGAGGAGAAGAGTTCGTGGCACCCGATAGTAGCACTTACAGACTTCGGTCAAGACGCAAGGTAAGGGAGAACATGAATCACGCCATCCTCTTCAAAAGATCTGTGGCGCTTACGGCCTGGGCCAGCTGGCTCACCTCGTGAATGCCCATTGCCGGGAGTGGCAAAATACATGATCACCGCCTCCCACCTCCACAAATGGCTCGAAGCGTTAGAAGATGGATCATTTCGAAACATATTGCTTAATGTCGACAAGGGTTTTCGATTAAAGGATTTGAAAGAACTTCTTCACGCCCATGAAGGGCTCTCGAGGATAAACCCTTTCTCCATTCCTATGTATTAATGTGTACTAAAATGTTTTCAACCTTGGCAACATATATATGTTCTTATGTTTGTCGTGTTGAATCCGGGCCAAGATCCGATCAGATCCTACGGCTCACGTGGCTTTGGGACGATCGCGGCCCCGTATGGCTTGGGAGTTTGTGTATAGACTATATGTAAGTGATCCTATGGTCCGTGTTGATTCGATCCTCGATGGCCGGGTCCGAGATCCTAACTACCACGTTGGTTTGGGGACACATCCTACGGTGCACATGGCTTGGGGAATTATATGTAATGCGATCTTAACGGCCTAGGTTGCTCTTGATCCCGATCTTCGATCCGGTGATCCTACTACCGTGGCTTGGCACATATCCTACACGGTCCGTGATGGCTTTGGAAATTATATGTAATAGATCCCACGGCTCATATTGTTTTTTATGGTGAGATCTTGATCGTTGATCTAGTCTAAGATCCTAAAGCTCATGTTGAATGCTCGTCCCTTAAGGAAAGGCTTTTAAATTTTTATGTTATTGGGGGTTTTGAACCTCGGCCCTCAACCCCAAATCCCCACTCTAACCACTAGACCAAGCATTAGTTTTATGAATAATTTATGTTTCAATTATACTTAAGGGTAATATTCTAATTAAGATAAAATAGAATATAACATTCTAGATAGTTCAAGAATAGGAATCTTCTAAATGTAAGGGAATAGAGAAAATACTTCGAGAAAGTTCTAGGATGTTTTGAAAGTTTGAGAATGTTCCAAAAGTTCTAGAAATTTCTAGAATGTAAGGGAATCGAGGAGAATTAAAAGCTAATATAAGGAAATCTCATAAATTGTAAGAGAACATTAGGAAAATATTTACAAGTCCTGACGGAATCGCTTAAAATCTAGTTGAATCTAAGGGGGATCTTCATAATATCTAAGGGAATCTAAGAAAATTTTGATGAAATCTTAGAGTTTTTTTTTTAAGATTTTGCAAAGAGCCACAATAGAATGTTCTAAAATGTTTCATAATAAAGGTGTACAATATAAATGTTACTAGATGCTTTCCGGGCAAGCGCCTCAGTCTAAAAATAAAAGCGTGTTTTAGGTTTGTTGCCTGAGACCCAAAATAGATTATTTTAGAAGGTTCTAAATGCTCATGGGTAAGCACCTCAATCAAAATAGAAAATTCTAAGAGAATCTAGGGAATCTTCATAAATACTAAATATAGTACATAGAATGTTGAAGAATATAGAGGAATCACAAGAGAATCTCAAAGAATCATTGGTTATCTAGAGCACCACAAAGGGCCTTGCACCGTAAGAACATGCTAAAAGCGGAACAATGTGCCGTAGGACGCATTAAATTTCTTGTCCCATTGTTTAAATTCGGTTTTTCCCGGTCCCGAAAACTTTTTGGATTTTTGCCCGTGTTGGTTTGCCTAAGGTTTGGGGTTTTTTGTCGCCAAACTTTCCCGATCAACTAAAAATCAAAAACAAAAATTAGAGGTTAGATGGGGTATGGGTTTGGGCGTTTCTATTTTTTATTCGACGACGCTTCTACAATGCCGAGATGGATCGGAATTCTCGACAGTAGTACGCATGCAAATTGGCATCCGTGGAGCTTTTCGGTTAGTCTTTCTAATCGATATAAAGGAGTAGAGGGTTGAAGCATCTCTATTTGTTCGAAATTTTCTACCAATTTCCGGCCTCTTCCGCGCACATACTATTCCTCCGTGGAGGCACTTTGCCATACTTCCTTCGTGCACCCACTTTGCTCGTTGTATTCTTGGTTACACAAGTCATGCGGAAGCTCCATATCAGCGAACCCGGGCAAAGCGAGGTAGGCTCCTATAACCGCTTCTTTATTTTGGGAACTTCGGTTAACATTTGTTATTTCGGTTAATGTTTTTGTCGTTTCTGAAGGGATTTTTTACGTGGAGGATTCTTTTTTGGGAAGGATTGCATCTAGCCTATCACGGTTTTCAAAGGTGTCGATAGAATGGATAGGTGTTTGGAGAGGACTTGGAAAATGCTTTTATGGCATGCGGTGGTTTGGGATTTTGCCAATCCATTTTACCTTGGAGCCTGGGCCAGCTCTTTTTTGCAAAAGGCCTCAAGCGAAATCTGGGTTTATAAGATCCGTTTCGATGTCTTTAACTTTCAATCCTCCAACTATGGGTAATTCAAAGCCGCCATGCCGAGGCATTAAGAAACACCCCGCCGTTATTGCAAGGATCGAAGCCACGCCACCTTCATCTCCGACAAAACGGAGAGTTAAGTTTTGGTAGGTCATGTTTTGTTTTTCTTTGACTTTAGGTAAAGACTTATGAAACCCCTTTGATAACCTGCCATACCAAGCAAATTAAACCTTCCGATTGCTCTGTGGCATCTTCTTACTCCTATTTATTCACAAGTAATGTGATTGAAACCTTTGTGATCTATTTATTTAATGAACATTTGTTCGTGCTCAACAACATCCATTGCATCATTATAGAGGTTAGTCTTTTTTTTTATTTCATAAAGCTACATTAGGGAACTTTAGGTCTTGGGTTTTGATTCGATTGTACATTTCATATCTTAAAGTTTTTATAGGTCTAGGAAATCTATTGCTGATGTTCATTTTTATCTTTGTATGTTTGCTTTTAGCAAAGAATAAAAAAGGAGGCAAGCTTCAAATTGTGTATTGCACAATAAATATTCATTACTTTTGCAAAGCGAAGGTTAGACTAAACTTGGTTGTATGTGAAAAGATTTGTGTTTAGATATGATTTTCATATTTGATTACGCTACATATTTGATTTGACTTGATTATTTAGAGAAGGTTATAGTGGTTTTTTCGTTATGTTGCCTTTTGCATTAGATAAAAGTGGAATAGATGACGGATCATTTTTTGTATTATAGAGTACAAATACTTCCCTAGCACTATCGCAGATGCATTAGACAAAAGTTTTGCTCTTCTTTTTTTTTCTTTTCACAAATCTATTATTGCAGGGGCAAGGGCTTGGAAAAACGATAATATTCTACATAATTAGGCCTTCTTTCTGAGGCAAGGGCTGGGAATAATTAGATCTTTACATATTCTGAGTCACATTGCAGGTATCTGTTTGCCTTTATATCAATCAGGATCTTGAAATAAACTGCTTTTATTTTTCAAAGAGATTTTTGGATGCTTCTAATCCACCATTTTTACAACTTTATTATAACCATGTCATGTATTTATGGTCGTGATGTTTTTTTTCTATGGAGTCTAATGTTCCTTCGGCTTGCATATCCGCCATGTTCGAAGGAGATGTTAAATAAAAGGAGACTGTGCTTCTTTTTTTTTTCTGGAGCACCAAAAGAAACATGCAATCAGTGATGCCATGCACTTATTAGCTGCACCAGTATTTTTGAAAAGAAAACAGAGATTGATGCGGCCAAATCATGCGTTGTTCATTCTTTTCTAGGTCTTGGTCTTACGCTTTTTTTTATCTTTGTTATTCTCATTAACAACTTTATTCTTTTCGTGCTATGGCTCTTATAAGATCATTGTTCCGACAAAAAAGCAAAACATATTCATTTTGCCCCCCAAAGAAATTTCATTTGAGCCCTATTTTTTCTTGCTTTTTAAGTTGCAAGAGTTGCTAAGGTCTTACGTTTCTTCTTAGAAGTTAATGCAACTATTTTAATTCAAATATTACCTAGGAAGCTCAATCTCGAGGTTTTGCAATTTAGTTTCTTAGTTTCAAGTTCCATTATCTCTCTTATTGTATTATCACCTTCTCTCAAAGAGATTCTAAGCGTGTACATTAATTTGCAAAGGATTGAGTCTCAATGTCATCCATGGTTTGACTTTCAGCAAAATCATAATATTGGGGCTTTTCAACATTGTTTTGGAACCGAGGAGCAGGGTGATATGTGAAGATGAAACATGGTAAACCCCGTGATAGTTTACACATCTTTTTTATCATGTTTTCCCTACTCCTTTACTTCCATCTTTTAGTGTTGCATCTTAGTTTGGTTGTTTATGTGCAAACATGGAAACCCTAAAGACCATAGAAAACCATAGCTTATTGGCAAGGAAACCATAGCTTATTGGCAATGATCGTTGTCCTCCGTCTTAAATTGTTCCTCATTTGAAGCCATTTGTTTTTCTTTTTATATAATGTGTTTGATTTTTGTCATCTATGTATTTTATTGAGGACTAGAAATTAACATGATCACCATTTTGTAATCTCTCGAGGGGTCATATGCACATGGTTTTTAAAGAGGAATATGGAATCCACAATGAACTTTTGAAAGTAAGAGTTTGTCAACATAAAACCGAGGAGTTAATGCCATTTAAGAGGGCTTTCATAAATCACCTTCTCATGCGCAAAGACCGCATTCTTTGCTAGATCATTTGCATTCGGTTGTCTCCACATTCATATTCAATATATGAGAGACTTTTGTATTTAAAGAAATCTTTCATAATCGGTACTTATGCAATGACCGCCTTCTTTAGCTACCTTATTGGCATTGATTGACTCTACATTCAGCATTTAATTTCTTCCATCTTAAGTATAAACTTCTTAGCTGCCCCAATAATTGGAAGTTTGTGATTGAACCTCAATACCTCATACTAATTCTTCCTTCCAAGAAGGTAGTAAATTCTATCCGGTTCTCTTGACTAGCTTTGATATTGTTGCATCGGACCATTTTCAAAGTTGAGATTTTGATCAATATTTTATTATTTCCATTTTATGCGGGGCAACAATTTATGTGTCTTGGAGAAATGCGTAAGATTGTTATCACATCTTGGAGCTGATTTTTTCCCAAGAGATATCACATCACCCATATGTTTCCAATTGATCTTATCTTAATTTATCCTTCTCCTTGGGGTCTTTCACAAATTTCTCTTTCAAAGTTGATGCGCAAGGATAATATAAAGAAGGAAATACTAGAGGCTATAATATCTAGAGGCTAGCCTCACACATTGTTATTCAAATGTTTTGCAGGATGAATTGTAGAAAAGCTCAATCAATAACGAATTTGGAGCAACTACATGTGCTTATAAAAGATGAATATATATCTCCATTTGGTGGTAAAAGCTAACACTTTACAATTTTGATTCATTGAGGATTTAACTCTATTTGGGGCCCAAGAATGCCCGACTCAAATCTATAGCTTTGAAATAACACCCATGCAAATTGATGGGAAAGGCATATGTGTACAAAAGAACCACAACCTTCATTTTTCCATTTGATTACTCTCTCCGCTCAAGCTTTGTACACAACCTTCATTTTTCCATTTGATTACTTATCTCCGCTCAAGCAAATTTTATAGTCTTGATTCATGTAGAGGCATACAATAGCCATACTAATTCAAATGCCTTTCATAATTAGCCCTCGAGAATGTCATGTGAATTGCAGTAGCTTCTATGCAATGGCAACTTTAAACTTTGAGATATTACAAGAGAAAGGAAGAGATCATTAGAGACCTTATTAAATGTACTATGAAGAAGGAAAACTTAATAAGAAGTGCTGCTGCTTTCTACTGCAACACAGAAGTTTTAGATTTGTTGACAATTTTGTTGAATGCTTCACACATTTTTTTTGTAGTTTTTTATGGAATACATCTCTTCCTATGAATAAGGTTCAAAATAAGCATGGGCTTTAAGATTATCCCATTTTACTTTTTGTGGTCCCTTATGCACCCATAAATCATCATACAAAGAGATTCATTCGGAGTTGTCTCCATGGGTTCTTATAGAGCTTTAACTAAATAGTCATTTTTCTTTTATTGCATAGGGATCTTAAGGCATATGGGTGGAGATGATAAACTCTAACCCAGCAAGCACTTACCCATCGTCCTATTGTTATACAAAAAAGTTGTCCGACTCTCCACAAAATTTGCTTTCCCTTTAGGGATCCTTTAAATTTACGAAGATATTAAATATATACTTACATGGCAAAGAGTCAAGGAATGATATACCTGTGGCAAATGGCTTGAGATCTCATGCAAAGAAGTAATGTATTTGATAGGAAGGTACTTAAAATCAAATCCTATTTGCCACCCTTGACCCTAAGAGTTGCAAGCCAACATGTGAAATATTATTCGCATAAAGATGATGGATCAAATATGTATTATAATTACAAAGTGCCATGCCTTCCTCTCTATAAATCTTATGATATGACATATTTAGGAGCAATTATAATGTCAATGTCTACCAAATTGAGAATATCAAAAATTCCTTTCTAATACAAATCTAACATCATCCCCTTCTCCCATTTCACTTCAAAACTTATTAAGATGCTGAATAGTTGTCTACAATTCCTTTCATAGTCTATTTTTAGCCTTTGAAAGTGTAAATTATGTAATGACCTTTATTTTCCCAAACTACAAGACATTCCATATTTCCTAACAAAGAGTTGCTAAGCTCGGGCACCATTACTATTTCTATTACAACATGATTATTAGCATTATCTAATTTAATAGCCTATGCCTATGCGCCATTGTAGGGCATGCACAATAGTCTCCCATATTCCAACAAAATGGATTGGTAAGCCATGCACCACATAATATTCAACTATATTCCCATGAAAGAAAGCTAAGTATCTTTTTCCATTGCATTCCATGACCTATTACGTAGTTCAAACATTAGAGACACAATTTATTCACAACTATCAAGACTTCCTCAAAATAAAATCATGAGTAATGCTAAAAACAACGCCTCCCTCCGAACCAAAGAGGGACATACACTTCTTCAACTATAACATTGTTGCTTTCATATTGCAAAAGAAAGATTTCTCAGGTGTTCCTAAAGCCTACCAATGCCTCACCATAAAATCATTTCATTACAAGTATCATCTATACAAAGACAACACACTATAACATTTCTACAGGTCAGCAGTTAAGATCAAATCCATAATTTAGGTATGCAAATAGTTTCTTATCTTCATCAATGAATCAAAAGACTCGCTCTATCTACCTTTGCCCCTCAAGCCACATTGTTTGTTATGAAACAACCATTTTTTCAAATTAGTTACAAAAGCAAACGCACCATAACTAGTTTACATATATAATATATTTCAAGCTTCCAATTGTATGATAATGTTATCGCTTAATATAAATCATTATTAATTTATAAGTTGAAATTCAACTTGATTTCTTTTTTGTGGCTAACAATAATTAACATATAAATGACATCACGATGTATAACTTTGAATAACAACCATGGTGATTAATACATGCGACCCGTGGATTTGCCCGGATCCCGTGGTCGTGCCGGAACATCATCGCGGCAATCCGAAGCTTTTCGCCGAGAACAAACGACATGTCACCGGTTATCAATGGGAGGCTAGTCCACGAATGTGCAACCGGATGCAACAATTAATACATTGGGATACACCTTTGATGCATGCAATGTGAATATGGACCAATGCCGCCTCCACCCCCCTAGAGAAGCGATGAAGCACCTCAACTAGAGCGAAAGAAGTCCATGTGATTGGAAAGAACGGAAGAGGAAAAGAAGAACTAATAGAAGCCCAACTCCTTCTAGCTCCAAATGACCGCATAGCACAGATTGGTGAGTCTCGAACCCGTTCTAAAAGTGAGTCGACACTTCAAGAGAGGCGGGATAGGAATCGTAAGAGCAGGGACCCAAAGAAAGAAAGTGGATAGTGCAATGAGTAACGATGGAAAACCCGAAAGTTGGGACAATTCTCCCGGAAAGACAAGTCCGGAATGGAAGCGGAAGTTGGGTTAGGCGAGATGGAGGAATTTGGGAACTCATGCGGCATGAAAGATAAAGACATGGGTAAGGTGGCAAATATCAAACCCTGATTAGGGCCAGCCCAGACTTAGTGGAAGGCGATATGCCAAGTCAAACAAGGCGAGAAGGAACAAATTTATATTCAAACCTTCGGTGGGCTTTTGCAAGCACTACGTCCCAAGGTCGACATATCGTGCAGACAAATTTAGGTTCTACAAAGTTGGACCAAGGGAATCTATCCCGTTGGCCAAACATACTGAGAGGAATTTATGAGGCTAAGACTAAATGTCCCAAGGATCACAGAGAGGCGGTGGATGGCCATTGAGGGGTTGAAAAAGCAACATTAAGAGATTGGGTACAGCCATCAATCCAAAAAAAATTGGGAAGCCGAGGACAAGGCATTAAGCTTGAAGGAAGCACCCATCGAGGACCCGGGGAAGCAGTCATCCTACAAGGGAAAGCAATAGGCTCTTATCAACCGGAAGCGGCATCCTCCACACCAAGAGGGGCGCAGCAGCCTTAGGGAAGATGGATAGGAAGGATCATATGGGGAGCGAGGCAAGCAGGAGGCCCGGGAGGAAGTCAGGTGGAATTCTTTTTGATAGTATTCCCAAGGAAAAGAGGGAGGAATGCATAAAGAAAGAAGCTATGTTTGAATGCTTCTAGCCTGGCCATCGCCGCTTTATGATTGCCCCCCTTCGTATGCAAGCGGCAAGTAAGAGCTTATTGAATAGAAGTCACCTATGGAATTGAACAACGGCGAGAAGGCGACCGGCCAGGAACCACAAGACGGTATAGAAGGTGAGTCGCGGAATCTGCTGCTATTGAGTCGTGATATCAAAAATCACCCCACGATTATTTCAAAGAGGGGCATCGTTGATAGTAAGCCCTATGTAGTCCTTATAGATCACGGTGTAGCTCGCACAACCGCATCTCCCACTTGGCCACTTAATGAAGACTAAGATCCTTAAGTCCAAATCCAGGCGGTCGGTAAAAGCAAGTGTGGTGCGGATTCGCCACACCAAGGTAAGAGAATCAACTTTGATATAGACCCTCAATAGAACCAAATGGACTATGGGAGCAGAGAGGTAATGGATATTTGTAAAGGAACTGCTTTATAAGTACTCCAAAGATGCAACCGAACATCGGCCAAATACACTTCCAAATTTGGTCAATAGTTTGCAAAAACTTCGAGATGTTCTAACTATTTGAGTCTCATAAACTTGTGCATATACTAAGAATTGACCCATAATTTGGACACACTCAGGATAATAACCCAAAATTGGACACACTACGTTTTGAGCATCTTTTATTTTTTTAAGATTTTAGAAGAACCAGACATATAACTACATTTCCTCATAATGAATTTCTAATCAACAAAAACTTGAAATGTTTCTTTCCTGGTTCACTTTGAAAAAACAAAATATGAAATATGGTGTCATCCGTCAAATGTTTATTGTTGGCACATTGTTATTCTATTGTTGAATGCTTCCATCAGATTGTTTTTTTTATTTCGGCTATTTTCCAATATAATCACATTTCTTACTCCCATAGAAGGCATTGCTATAGATATTGCATGTCTTATTGTTGCTACATAATAAATGGCAATGCCCAAGATCATTATCACCCCAGACATGAATATTCTTTCTAATGATCCCCCAGACGATAACATTATGCTATATATTTTAGAATAACCAAGATATTTTCCATTGATGACATTATACCAAAGCCACTAAACAACACATTATGTTTTCTCGCGCATTGCTTCTCTTGCATTTAAAGACACATAGAATTATGTGCTCCACATGTACATGACTTAAACGTATGCATTAACAAATAATGACTCCATGCCACATGCACGCTAAAATACCCTTCATACAATTTCAATACACAACTTTCATATAACATGCACAAAGACATTTTTGCCTGGCATACCTAATGATCACCTTACCCAAACAACATCTTCATGGCATTACCCTACCCTAACATCTTGGCAATCACAAAACACCAATTCACATCTCGACAAAGCTGCGCCCTACCAATCTTCACTAAGAAATCCAACCATTATAGAAGATTCAAATGAAACACCACTAATGTCTAGCATTGCCAGTTATCATTTAAGATTTAGCATTTATGATTTAGAACTTAAGGGTTCTCATAAAATTTTGTGGGGATCCATTTAGGGTCTAGGATTAAATGTTTATGGAGTTTAAATTTAGGAATACGCTCATCATAATATGAACTACCATATCATCGCATCATAGATCTTCATTGGATGTGTTCGGACATGGAGTCATGACTGCATCAAGTTAGTGACTTTATAGCTTCCAAAACATCGAGACAATTCCAAATGAGACCATGTCAGATTTTGCACTTGAGACAATCTTTTTAAACATAAATTATGGTAAATGAACCATATAGATGCCAAACTCAAGATACACTTTTTTTTTTAGTTTTTTTTTTTTTTTATCTTTTAAAGTCATAGAAGTATAAAAGCCATAATAGCAACTCATACATTAGTCCGGACATACAAGTAAACCACCTATACATATAATTTTCTTCACCCACATACTCACCGCAATTAAGTTTTGTCATTTTTTGTTTCAAGTTTCGTTTAATGCAATTATTTTGCTCAATACCTTGCTAATTTAACAACCTTACTCTACTAATATGCATGAACAACTCAAATTCCAACACCAATCCAAGTTCAAATAGAACTACTAAACAATCATCATGAATCAAAACATGACAAATGTTGATCAAAACTCGACAATGGTTTTGTTTAAAGGTTTATAGGTTATGACTTTGTCATATTATGAATTCTAAAAAACTAGGATGTAATATGCAACTGAGAGATGGAGCATGCAATGATATCAACAATGTCTTCACACCATAGATTTTGGAATTATGGTTTAGGGTTGGGTATCCTGACTATTTATAAATAAATGTATATATTTAAAGATGGAGATAATTACAAAGGGTTGACTTGCCAAGTTCTATTCTTCTTAAAGATAATATTTGACTTTGATCTTCTTTCTAGATAACAAACTCTCACACTTAATGCTCCATTACATATAGGATGGATTAATTTACAACATACGAACTCCATTACACTAACCATTCCACACGTCCACAAACCAATGCCCTAAGATCGCTTCGGCACACATTTCTAGTTATTCTCAGATTTTTCTTTGATTATGATGTTCTATTCTATGGGCACTCCCTCATGTATTGGGAAGGGGGTAGAGACCCTGAAAGCTTCAATAGTAGATGTATCTAGATAGCCTCATTAATTCCCAAATTACGCGGCTCAGGGTATAAGAGCCCGCCTTGGTTGTGAGTGGGGGCTAGACAAAGTGGAATAAGGAGGACTTGCCCCATCAAGTTTGATCCCTCCAGGTGTGTAGCCAAAGTGATCTTAGTGGGCTAGGCTTTAATGGCTTGCCAACGCATGTGGGCAAGG
Organism: Isoetes taiwanensis; assembly: GCA_021234155.1. Taxonomy (NCBI): domain Eukaryota; kingdom Viridiplantae; phylum Streptophyta; class Lycopodiopsida; order Isoetales; family Isoetaceae; genus Isoetes; species Isoetes taiwanensis. The sequence goes on along the minus strand of JAJEKV010000017.1, from coordinate 22,021,734 downwards.
CATGAGCTCGACACCTCTTGGGTGATGCGTCACTTCAATGAGGTTCAAGTCAGCAGACGCGCCCCTCTAGCCGCCTCGTGATGGGCATGCATGCCTCTCGAGGGGGTGATCCCTTCCCCGCCTCATCGGGGGCTAGGGAGATAAAACCCAATGGGTAGCCCCTTGGCACCCCCAAGACTACGGTCCACAGTCCCAAGGCTCTTCACACCCTAATCCCCGCATACGGGGACAGAGGGGCGTTTCCCAACCATGTTCCTATGCCAAACCAATCACTCATGAATTGCATGGCCAATGGTTTACGGATACCCAAGTCATTCGGTCCATACCCCCAGAGTCTCGAACCTTGGGTAGATCTCCATTTTGATGCTGATCTTGTTGGTATGGTTATACATGGATGCTGGGTGGCTAACCACACTTCGAGGTGGCTCTATTTGTATTCGGCGTCATGTGCTTGCATTTATTCACGCCTCGCACCTAGAATGGTCCCGAGGGAAGACGGACAAATGACCCGGCCCATTCTTCCTCGATCCCTCCCTGCTAAAAGGGTTGGTGTCGTGGATCTGGCCAGGGATGAACTCCGCCTTCCAATACAATGGGAGCATCGTGACGGCGTAGGGATGTCACATAGCATTTGCCAAAAAGGGAAAAGGAGTCAAACATGTCCAATATAACCTAGCAATGCAATCAACAAAAAATTTCCTAGCGAAAAAGTCTCCAAATAGAACCCAACAACATAACAAACGGATTCCAATATGACCCAGAACACAAATCTAAAAAAAATGGTATTAAAAGAGTCAACCATACCCAATGTATGCAAGCAACAAGGATTTTCCTAGCGAAAAGTAGTGTAAGCAACAATGGTGTTCTTAACGAGAAGGTTTCAAGATAACTTATTGACAAAAAGAACGAAATTATTCATTAGCAAACGAATTGAACTCAAAGCCTCCTTCCCTAAAGCCAATGATTTAACCTGGAAAACACATCATACAATAATTATCGTTTTATATTATTTTTATTACTAGGAAATCAAGTTGCTTGAATTGTTGTGCATAAGTTGAAAACCTTCCCTCTTCCCTTTTCTCCCTTCCCTTTTCCTTTTTCTCTTCTCTATTCAACCTTTTCTCGACATATTATTTTCGGGGAGTGCAAATTTTTACATTATAGTAGTGGATGGTTTAACATTTTCTTGTTTTAGTGAGAAGAATGTGTTATCTGATTAGCATTTGTAGATAGCAACACATCAATATATACAGAACACTTTTTACATTGTATTCACTTGATATGAAGAGTATATCATGGAGGGACTAGTCCTTTTCTTTGTCAAATATCTCTCAAGATAGGGATCCATCTCCTTAGTCGATCTAGTTTTGGATCGTTTGACAACATCGATCTTGTTTTTTACTAAGCCAACCCTCATGATGGACTTGAATAGTACTAGACACTTCGGTTTGTTAGCCCCTTTTGCTCCATCCATTATTCTTAGTTTCCCGGTACTTTGTGCCTTTAAGTCCGTTGTTTCATTTTGTCAGTAGAATTTTTACGTTTCTGAATGATTGTCACTTAGGTACTCTTTACTCCGTGTTACTCTCGCTTCTATGTCTCCTTGTGTTTTGTTGTTTCCATGTTCATGCGCTAGGTTCCCATTTACTTTTTTTCATCCTGACGAGCTTAACTATGGGTATTTTTATGCTCCTTTTTGCTCTTTTTTGCTCTTCTTGTTATTTTTGCGTTCCTTGGCTTTATTCAAATTCATCAGATTTATTCTCATTGTTGTCTGTATCTAACCTTTCTCCTTGTACCATTGGTCTTTCATCCCTCCATCGGTTCCCTTTTTACTCACTATGATTTGGCTACATGTGCATTGTTTTTCCATTTTTTTTTTGCTCTTTTACTTTACGTTGCACGTTCTCTCATTTTTGGCCACCATGATTTGCTCCATTTATTGTGTAGTTTATTCCATTCGTCTTATTGCTTTGCTCATCCCTCCTTTGCCAGGGTTCATCCTTTCGTTTTCCTTCAAGCTTTGTTGCCTCCTTATTTGTATTCATTTTCCTTATCCATGGATTCCTTTAACTCTTTGTCTGGGTATTTTGTTTTATGGTTTTATTTGTTTGCAACCCAACAATGTTCTCCCACTTGCTCTATGTTCCCCATCAGCTCCTTATCTGTGCATCAGCTCCCTACTCCTTTAGTGCATCGGTTTCTTATTTTGGTTTTTATTTTATCTTCTTGCTCCTTTTTGGGTTGCCCCTAGGGGGGCAAACCCTTGTTTATGTGGGTTTCTGGCATATTCTAGGTATATGCTGGAATATGCCTAGGATATACCGGTAACTGCTCCAAACCTGCTGTCCGCTGTAAACTCGCGGTCACCTGCACTCTGGATCTCGGAAGTTTGAACCGGCTAACTGGGCAAGGCAGACCCGGAAGCTCCAACCTTGCATTCCAACAGGCCTTTTCTGAGGGCACTGTTTGTTTGGCAGATATACAGAAGAGTGGAAAAATTGGATCGAGACTGCATCGCGTTTACCGGCCTTCTAGTTTGACGGGTAAGTTAATATTCATCAATAAGCATAAATATCGTTCATATTTTCTAAAATAACACTTAAAATATTCTCAGTTGATGGTCTAAACAAAGGCATCAATCTTATTATCTCAGGTTGGAGGATATTTTCATCGCTGGCTTCCAATGTAGGTTCATCTAAATTTCACAATCCAGAAAGGTTGAGAGAGGTTTTGAATTCCTTTGATAGACAAAATACTTCAATAGGCACGGATACATGTGCATCTCTCTTTCAAGGCTGTGCAAAGACAAAATGTTTGACAGAGGTCATAGGGTAACAGAATAACAGAATAACAGATTTTTGGGAGACCTTCTGGTTAATATGTATGCAAAATGTGGAAGTCTATTAGAAGCACGATCTTTGGCTGATAATTTTTCTAAGAGAAGTGTATTTATATGGACTTCTCTAATTGCCGCATATGTTCATCAAGGACAAGGAAGAGAGGCTCTTCGTCTTTTCAAACAAATGCAACAAGAGGGAGTAGAACCAGATAAGTTTACATTTTACTAGCTTCGTGGGTGCATGTTCAAGCCCATCTGACTTAGAAGATGGTAGAAGAACTGATAGTGTGTATGATGCTGATGTGGTTTTGGAAATGCCATCATAACAATGTATGGAAAATGTGGCAGCACAGATGATGCATTGAAGGCTTTTCTAACGATGGCCAATCGAGATGTTATTACATGGAACAGTGTGATTATTGCCCATGGGCAATCTGGACGTAGGAAGGGTGCTCAGAAGCTTTTTCGGGAAATGATTATTAAATGAGCCAGTCCAGACGAATTCACATTTTCCAGCATCCTTCATGCATATTGTGGTGTTGAGGATAAAGCAGAAGGTAAATTGATTCATGCTCGAGCAATAGACAAGGGATATGTCTCTGATATTATGGTTGGGAATGCCCTTGTTAATATGTATAACAAATGCAAGAGTTTAGAAGATGCATGCAGAGTATCTGATAATAAGTGTGAGCAAAATTTGGTTTCATGGAATACCATTATTTCTGCATGTGTTCAGCATGGATGTGGCAAAGATTCTCTTGAATTATTTTCACAACTCCAAGAAAGTGGCCTCAAAAAGGTCATCCGAGCAAGTATTCTGAATGCATGTGCTACTCCAACTCTTATAGATCAGGGTAAGGTAATGCATGCCTATATCATTGGCAGTGGTTATGAAACAGAGCTTGTTGTCAAAACTCTCTTTTAACAATGTATGTGTATGGAAGGTGTGGGAGGCTTGAGGATGCTGATAAAATATTTCAAAAGATGCTGGAAAGGGATGATGTGTCATGGAATGCCATAATTACAGCAAATGCACAACATGGAAATGGAAACTTGGCTCTTGAACTCTACCAGCAGATGCAAAAGGAGGGCATTAAACCAAATGAGTTTACTTTTATTAGTGTCATAGCATGTGCATCTTTGGCAGCTATAAAAGAGGGGATGGAGGTCCATGCTCAGATACTTGACACTGAATTACATGCAAGTATTCTAATTGGAAATGCAACTTTTATGGAAGTGTGGGAATGTGGAAGATGCTGAGGAAGTTTTTGACGAAATGCCGAAGCAGAATATTATTGCATGGACTGTAATGATAGCCGCATACGCACAGCATGGCCGTGGTAGGGAAGCTCTCAATTTCTTTAGGCAAATTCACAAAGAGAGCTTGAAACCAAATGAAGTAACTTTTGTGAGACTTCCTTTTGCTTGCAACCGTGCTACTTTATTTGATGAGGGGTGTCGTTACTTTATTTTGATGAATGAGGTTGGTACTGTTGAGGCAACGGCAGAGCATTTTGGTTGTGTTATAGATCTTCTTGGGCAATTCGGGTGGCTCGATACATTCTTGGACATTGTCAACAGCATGCCACTACCTGATCCTGTCATTTGGGCAACTTTGCTTGGGGCATGCAGACTTCATTTCAAAATCACAAAGACAGAATGTGCTGCTTATCATGTTATTAGTCTGGATCCGCATAACCCTTCACCACATGCTCTCTTAGCTAACATGTATGCCGAGGCAGGGCGATATCTATGTAATGAAGATGAAGAAAGTGAGGGCAGACAATGGATTTGAGGGATAACTGGGCTGCAGATCAATTAAATAATAACGTGCGCTTGTTCTACTCAGATAATTCCTCACACTCAAAGATGCAAGAGATTCCATGCTAAATTAAAAAAACTGATGTTAAAATTAGAAAGGCCGGCTATAAGCTATTAATGCAAGAAGAAGGGAGTACTGATGTAGTAAGCAACCACAGATCAAGGTTTCATCAGAATTATGTCTGAATGACATATTTTACTTTGGCAGCAGATGAAATTTAATATGGTTTGGACATATGATTATGCTGCTTTGCTTATAGTCTATCCCTTCATAAACATCAGCTACTCGATTCTTCTCAGAGTTAAGAAGTAGAAGATGCAGTTTTCGTAACATCACATTTATATAAATATGCTGTTCTATTTTCCATGGTCATTCTTTAGATTACCCGACTTGTCTAATATCGTCCTGAAATATCGTTATTCTGTCTATATCATCCCTTTGAACAATTGAATTTAATAACTCGGTTGTCTCTGTCATCTCGGAGTTACTGGTCTCACGGCTTGCTTGTTAACTAGTTATACGATCCTTCAACGTTCTAATATCATCCTATGTATTCATTATGTATGTTGAATGGGAATGTTCATATCTGGTTGAATTGACAAGGTGGAGAGTTAATCTTGCTTTAAAACTTAGACAACGGTTTGTCTGAATTCAATTGACAAGCTGATATCAAGTATAGTTGCCATTTGAGATAGTATTGACATTTACGTCCCAGATTCTTACTGATAGTACCTGCATGAACAGATCGCCAATGCCATTTACTAAGCATACTTTGGTGACTCGAATTCTGTCAAGCTTAAAGCTCCCTTGTATTCTGCTAGATGATTTTTACCAAGGTAATAAGTTTCAGCCATCCAGAGTATTCACGTTGGTGGCCATGCATGCCAATAATGGTACCATCCACAAACACATGTATTTCCTAAACCAGATCTCTCAAGACACCAATGCAACTTCTTCCTCCAGTCAACCAGTCAACTTCACCCACTCAAATGAGAGCAGTACATCACTATCTAGTGTGAGTAACAAAGACAAAAATGAATGTGTTTGCCACTTTAATGGGTCTTCTTTTTGCAGGGGCAGGTCATGCAGCATTTCCTGAAGGAAAGCAGATTTATGCTCAAATAAAGGACATAGGTTTACATTTACATGCAAGAATAGGGACCGCCCTTGTCAAATGCATGCGAACTCTAAAACTCTTCAAGATGCAAATTGTTTTCCACAGAAATGCAAGGTATGTAATGGCGACAGGGTATGATTCATGCATCATGTCTCCTGGGGAAAATGGAGCAAGAAGCTGTGTATGGGAACCATGAAAAGCCTGAGATAATTTCTGTAAGAACAATGTAGTTCCATGATTTTAGCAAGATTTTGTCGTCCTAACTTGCATAGAATATGCTATGCTGGAAATGTAAACTATGCGCCAGGCTGGGGTTCAAAGTCATATAGGACCTGGCTCTAGCTCTGATGCAGTTTAAAAACTTTAAACAAGACTCAGTATACTCAAATGACGTGGAAAACGAAGACTTTGAACAGATTGTTTTTCTAGATCGATGTGGACTTGAGCAAGCAACCAATCCTCTTCATGACATTTTACAAGTGTCGTCCAGCAATGACTAACTTATTTCAGTAGAAGATAAGAGAAGAACGAGCTAAGGCCTTGAACAGTTCTGCTATAAACTGAATGGTGGGCCTAAACAACGCAACCAAACCTCCTATATAAACACCACCTCGGATCACCAAAATACAAAGCAGCACTTGCTCTTACGATCCTTCATTTGAGAGCCAGGCTAGGAAGAATCAAGCAAGCAAGCAAGCATGGCAAGCTTCAAATATGGTGTCTGTCTCGTTGCAGCAATTATATTTGCGCTAGGATGCCAGGCAAAGTTTACAAACCTGGAGTTTTATTTTATGGGAGGAGCATCCAACACCACCAATGCAATTGTAGCAGGCCCTAACAACAATGTCACTGTTGCACAGTTTGGCACAATTTTTGTGTACGATAAGATCTGTGACGGCCCAAACAATGCCACTTCAATGATTCTGGGCAGAGCACAGGGCATTGTTGTAGTGTCAGATGTTGCCACTGGTAGTGCTACCTATTACATGACTATTTTGTATGACTATGGTGGCCTCAAAGGTCAGTTCCTTCTGTTGGGCAGAGATACTATTGGAACTGGTGGAGTTAGTGAACTGGCTGTTGCTGGTGGAACTGGCGATTTTCGATTTGCTTCTGGCTATGCCAATTTCACATATACCGCATTCTTGCAGCTATCACTAACTGCTTATGTCTCTGCTACTATTTATCAACCCATGTAAATGCTTAATTTACTTGGTAGGTACTAGATAGTCATATGTTGATCTTAATTTGTTTGACAGGCTAAGTAAGCCTTGAATAATGCTATTTCATATAATTCATTATTGATGATACACCTACTACTTGCAATTCTATTTGTTATTATGTAACGTTGTCTTGATGTAATATAAATTTAAGGATGAACTTGACACATAAGATGGGTAAATCACATTATGTTTTGAGTAATTAGATGTCATCACTTCAAATATGTAAAATAATGTCATATTTGGAACTAATAATTGGTATCTGGCTCAATAATAATCATGGTTACATATGTTGGTCTTGTACCACATTCACCAATTCCTGTTCAAGTCTCATTCAACTAGGCACTAGAACCAGCAGTTTGCTTTAGGGAATCTATACTTGTGGTTTTTTAATTCCAGTGATTTGTGGTTTGGAGCATGATGTCTAGGTGCCAAACTAAAAACATATAAGAAATTAATACAGTCTAGAAAATTGCATGGCAACATACGGCAAAGACCAAGAAGGTAAATTGTTTTTGAATTTGTAACGACTTGTAATAAATGACCTTGGCGAGAGCAGAGCGATTGCTTTTTGCTTTTATCGTAATGCGCGTTAAAAAATGAAGTTGAGTTCAATGAATCGACCTATCAATGTCGTGAATTTTTAGAACTTGGACAACAATTAGCTATGTGGGCAAATCTAACTTTTAAATATACAAAATATTGCATTCCTTAAGACGGGTGAGAATAGATCGTAGTAAACAAATGTTCTTGAAGTAGAAAACAATATCAGGAGCAAATTAAGAAGTCAGCGTATGTCAAAACAAAAGCCCAGCCTTGTCTTCTCAGAGCAAAAGTCCAAAATTGTCTTCTCAATTAATTCAAATATGGCATGAAAATTGGTATACAAAAGATCAAATCGAGCCCACAAGTTTCCCAAATGTTACCTCCTTACGACAACACTTTCTGTTTCGTAGCTTTCTCAGCAAAGAAATTAATGAAGAAGGAAACTGCAGGCGGAGCTTACACCCTAGAATTAGACCAAGTTTCAAATATCAAGTTGATACGAATACGAAACATAATATTCTAATCGTGTCGGCAATGACTATATCTCAGTAGTAGAAGATAAGAAGAAGAACGCCTTAATTAACCCAAGACTTTACTTTGAGACTTTTGTTCCAAATTGGACCGAGGAATGCGTGGTGCTTTTTGGTTCTGTTAGTGCAAGCACTTGCTTTGTTAAGGTACAAAATAGTAGACAGCATCCAATAAGGAGGATTCAAATATAGAGGACGATAAAGAAGAAATATATTAGTCCAAGCTAAACCTAGTGCATTGCAAACCAAGCTCAAAAACTTCTAATGCAAATCATTAGCTAATGAGAAACAATGCTTTGACTTTGCTTGTGCAAATACCTGCTTTGTTGTTCTGACTTTCAAAATATAGGGAATTCGGTGAAAGGGGTTTGGATTTAATAGCATTATTTGCTGACAAGCACAATAGATGATCCTTTGGTTATGTCGTATACGTGCTTTGATTAGGATTGAGAATATTATAAGGATCACGCCAAAATATGCAAGGACGAGAAATCCATTGTATGAGTTCGGAGATTGTGTGAACACCATAAAGATTCTAAGGAACATCGAGGTGGCATCCATTGAAGGGCCTGGAGTTCTGCATTCCTTATTGCCCACAGATGGTCTAAACATACGGCCACTATTAAGCACGATCTGTGACCAACCCATATACGTCAACCTGCTAGTTGTTATTATCGGGGTCAAAGAAGTGATGTTCCCTTCTCGCAGATGGGTGTAGCGAAAAGGATGTTGCAGAATTCAAGTTCTGGCCTGAACAGGCACATGTATTTGAGAAGCTCAAACACTTGTTTCTTTTAGGGCGTAAGCCCGTTGTCTTATTCAAGACCCTGAAGGCCAATACATTCTGTGGCCAGACTAGTTTGACATCTGCAGAGGCTACAATGGTATTCAAGATTGTAGAGGACGCAGTATCAAGCTGGTTTCTCCTAGTAGTAATGATTGTACTAGCCCATTGTATGGGTCCCAGACCTATTGGTCTCTGTGGACGTTAAAAAAACTATTCTATTCTATTCTATTCTATTCATAAAGTCATGATATCAAGTATTCTATTATTTTGGAGCATCTTCTCGTTGTCCCCTTTTTGCTCCATTCTTCTTAATCTTCTCTTCCTTCCATTTACTCTAATTGCCTTGATTGCTCTTTTGCCCTCGATGAGCCATCTCCTCGATTACTCTATAACTCCTTGGTGCCCTTACCCTCGTTTGTCCCTTTGTTCTATTATCTTGTTATCTCATTACCTTTTTTTACCTCTATTACTTGTTTGTCCAAATTCTGCCTTGTTGCTCCCAAGGGTGTTCTACCATAATTCGTCAACCTTGTTACATGTGCCTTATCTTTTCCATGAGTTGTTTGTATCCTTTTTACGTTTTTAGAATCCTTGCCTTATTCCGTTACTCTTATGTTTATCAAGCTTGATCTCGGTGCTTTTGCATCCTTCCTTGGTTTCTTTGTCTTCTTGCTCCTTTTCTTTTGTTTGCTAGTAGGTTAGTTCGGTTTTATAGTATCTTTTATGGGGTACTAGTCCATGAGTTATTTGAAATCTTTAGTTTGTTAATATCATCATGATCGTGGCATTATCGTCGTTATCCACAAGTACCTTTTCCCATCTCGTTATTGCATTGTTTGTGTCTCTCATTTTTTTGTTCCCTCTTTCAACTTTCTGCGGATTATTTACATTGTGTCCTTCCGTTTTTATGTTGTTTTTCATCTTTCTCTTCATTGTTACATCATGTCTTTCATTTTCATACATCCCATCATTCGGCTTCTGGCTTCCTTGCTCCTTCTACTTCTTTCTTGCTTCTTTGTCTTTGTCTTCTCTTTTATTCCTTTTTGCTCCAATTCTTCTTGGTCTCCTCTTCCCCCATTTACTCTAGTTGCCTTGGGTCTCATTTGCTCTTGATGAGCCATCTTCTCTGGTTCTCTGAGACTCATTTGCTTGCCCATTCTGCCTCGTTTGTCCCATTATTATGGGGTGGTCTCAAAACTAGGGGGTGGTCTCATTATTTTTGGTATCTTTGTTATCTCTCCTGTTCCATTGATGTCTTGTAGTCTAGCCAACATATTATCTTTTTCTCCCTTTATTTGTTTCATCTTCTTTTACTCCCGTCAGCTTAGTTTGCTCTGTTTTTATTTGGGTAGATTCCTCTTCTATCGGCCACTTGTTTGTGTCATAGGACCCATCCTAGGAATGCCACGGTTCCATTGCTTTAGCAATAGAACCGACATTCCTTAGATGGGGACGCCTCACCTTACATCTGCTATTTATTCTGCCTCTTCGTCCATGTTCATTTATCAGTGTTCTCTTGAGCTAGTATTCTCCTCCTTTGTCCTACCAGTTTCCCTCACCCTCCCTCCCTTGATGGTTCCCTACATTAGGCCATGTCTATTTTTCTGTTCCATTATTTCGTTTTATTGTGGAAGTTGCTCCATTTCTTTTGGTCAGTTGGTCATCTTTATTTTTTGTCTTTTATACCTCTCGGGTTGCTTTCATGACTTGACATCCTTGTTTTTTTTCTATGTTTTTTGTGATTGTAGAGGTTTTTATGCTTCATTTTGCTCGTTGTTCCACATGACATTGTAGCCTCCAATTGCATGCATACTTATTATTATTTTTGCCTCTATATTTTTGATTTCCTCTTTTTCTATGCCAAAATGATGGTCATTCCATGGACTTGCTAATCCTTGCTAAATCTTGCTAAATGGTTGGAAGGGCTCGAATAGTGTCTTCTAGAAGGGCTTGTTTCTTCCTCCAAACAACTGTGTTATTTGAGAACCCGGTGAGGGCCTTGGAGCCTTTTTTCTTCTTTTTCATTTTTTCTCTCGGCCTCGACGCTATCGAGATGCTATTATATATTTTTTCTAAACTAAAGTTTGGAACAGGCCCCGCTTAAAGCTCCTAACTCTCTAACTTTCCTAGTCATTCTCATTTTCGGACTTTCTAGTGCGAGTCCTTTTTGCGGTTCTCTCGGTTGTCGGCTATCATATTTGCAATGGCCCACTTCTTGGCGGCGTATGTTGGTGGCATTCAATGAGTCCATTGGCGACCATTTTTTCATTAGGGGTTTCCTCAAGACCCAAAAGAGGCGAGGTTTCTCATCTCGATGAGGAGGCGGTAGTTGGTTTTCTCACATTTGCATATACCAATAGCCGGAACAATCGTCTTTTATCTAACACTCTTCGGTTTTATCATGCACTTGATAAATTGTCTAGTTTTCGAGCATGTTCATTTGTTCAAGCGTTTAAAATTTTCTACCCCTAATAGGGGATGGTATGTACTCAAACATTTTACAAAAAGCTCAATGAGAACACCACTTCACTTGTTTGTGTCATAAGATCCATCCTAGGAAGGAATTTTATTATTTTTTTATTGATATTTTAGTAATTATATTGTTTGAGAATAAAAAAGATCAAGCCTTCAAGGCCTTTAAGTGTTTTTCTAAGGAAGTTGAGGTTTAAACTAGAAGGAAAATTAAATGTGTTTAGTTTTGGCGAGTGGTGAATATCTATCGGGAGAATTTAAAAGTCTTGCTTAGATCATGGAATAAAAAGCAACTTACTTATATGGTACATCCGAAAAACACTTTGGGCAAGCCTTCTTTCTTGGAAAAAGTGGGTTTTCTGTTTGAAATAGTTTCTTGGCAAAAACAGGGAGAGAGGGTTTTCCTGTTTGAAATACTTTCTTGGGCAAAACAGAGGAGAGGTCGATTTTCTATTGAATTGAGTGAGAATTTGTGCAAACCATTGCTGCCCATGTAGAGGGTTAGCATTTAAATGAATTCCAGCTTCTCCAGCTATCTTTGGATACCAAAATCTTCACAATTGTGAAGCAAGATTCTAGATGTGAAGCAATATTCTAGACTTGCTTGTGGATTTCTCCAAGAATCTACTTATGACCTTTGGTATCAATTGATTATGGGACAAACGTTCCCGAACAAGCCTTTCTTCCTAGAATACTCCTTTGTACCAAGTTGTGTCACAATTTGAAACTGACTTTATTGAAGTTTAGCTTGAAGGATTCGTTGGAAACAAAAATAGCTCTTGCCACTGGCATTTTCAGAGGATGAGATCTAGGGAGAATTGGTGGAGAAATGTAGAATGACATCCTCACATTTGCTTGAAACAAACACTTTGGGCGTGCATGTCTTTGGGGCGACCAGTAACAAAAATAGAGATTTTGCTTTATTGGAAGTTTTTTTCCAATCTATATAGCCCTAGTAAAGCTTCTAGAATTAAATGAAGGATATAAGTTAAAAAGGAAAAAAAAGGCGACAAGCGGATGCTTATTCTTACGAATTGGATCAAACGAAAATAACCATGCGTTATGGATTGCATATTTCACGATCATTGATTTTCATTGCTTCAAATGATAAGCTTCTTAGCTCTCAAGAAGAAGGAAAACTTTTCGTGATTGAAATCCAACGACAAAATTAATTCTTGAAACATTGTAAATGTTAATAAATTTTGCCAAGAAAGTGCTATCAAGATACCTATTTAATCATTATCTAATTTATCAAAAAGAAGTGTTTGAAGTGTAGGCTGAGTTTGTAGATTTCCATGACTTTGTAGGATTTGCACCGTTGATTGAGAGGAATTTGTACGAATTTGTAGATTTCCACGAATTTGTAGAATTTTGGTGCGGTGGCCCGATTGAGAAGAACCAAGGAAAGGGCAGATTTGGCATGACATTGGGAAGATCGGAAGGGAAGTCGCGGCTCCATCGATTCCGGCGGCATCTTTTTTTTATGCTTGGTCTCGCTCGGCATCGGGATGGCCACAAAGCAAGCCGGAGACAACATAACTCTCATCCTCCAACATCATAATGTGATTGAAGTCTAGCATCGGCAACTCCAAGCGGATCATTGTTCTTTTGTGCTTGCCAAACCCATTCCAGCAAAAATAAATATTCTTGATCCTCCCATGGCATGCTAAGAACAGGTTTTCCACATGCCATTTCCAGAAGTAGGATACCATAACTATATATATCAGATTTGACACTAGCTCTGCCCATCCAGGCTAGTTCTGGCGTGATATAGCCAAAGGTACCAGCCATTGTCATGGTTTGTTGTGATTGAGTACTTTGCATGAGCTTCGAAAGTCCAAAATCTCCCAAACGTGCCACAAAGTTGTTATCTAACAGCACATTTGCAGCCTTGATATCTTCTTTTTTAAAATGGGAGGGTCTTGGGTTTTGTGCCGGAACGCCGCATGTGCAGACGCATGCGGCGTTCCCTTCCCTTTGCGGCTCCTCTTGCGGGGAATTTTTGAATGCAGTGCGAGAAACCTCTGCGGCACCTTCCTTTGAAACCTCTGCGGCACGACGGAAATCTTCAAGCTCCTTGGATGCGGCCTCTCTCCTCTTCGTAGCTTCTCAAATATCCTCCCCTTCCTTTTCTATTTCCACGTCTCATATCTGACCTTGAGAGCTGGTTTGAAATAAGAAGAAGAGCGGCCATGGCAATACCTTCAAGGACTCAAGAAATGGAGAAATAGCAACGGAATGTGACCTCATTTTTTTGTTGTATTTTCATTGTCAAGTAAGCAGTCATAGTTTTTTCTGGCATTTTTCGGTTTCCCCTGTTCACATCTATTTTGTGTGTCTATCTGTAACCGATTAGTATTTCGTTTCAGTAGGTCGAGAGGAGATGGATCTTCCAGTTCGTAGAGCAATGGAGGCAAGTCGCGGGAATTTATACATAAGCAATAAACTTTGTCGCATGATTGTTGGCTCCTTGAATGTCGCATGAAGATTGTGCAAGCTCAGCATCAACAGCTTTCTCCGAAACACAGGAACAACTTTTCATGAGGTAATCCCATTGTTTTTCTTCATCTCAACTTCTACGTTTGATGCATGCTGGTGAGATTCATTTCTTTTCTTGAGATAATTCCATTGTTTTTCTTCATCCCAACTTCTACATTTTGATGATGAGAAATAAGGACAGATTATATCTTACTTATGTACTTTATGTTGCACCATTTATGCAACGAGATAATCCTTGCTACAACCTAGCTCTTTCAATACACATGATTCTTTTCATAATGCTTTTGCTGAATGTGAAAATATTTCAAGGATTTTAATGAATTTTGCCTGAGATATGCATTGCATTGTGTAGTCGCACCCACCAGCAAATTTTGACTCTCATATCTTGAGATTCCCTGAGGGATAAGAGACCTCATGCACTGCATACTGGAAGATTGAGGCGTTCTTCCTTGATTTTCACTACCGTTTTCTTGCAAGGTTATCCACGAGGAGCTTTCCGCGATAAACTCTGCGTTTAAGGTAAGCTCTGCTCTTGATTTTGCATGTGACAAATCATTTTCTTTAAAAGGCGGCACTTCTTTTGGTGAGTTTGGAGGAGATTTTTTTTGTTTCTAGGCGTCTGGCATAATCTCCTATCATTTTGAAGTTCCACGGAACCCCAAAACAGACTGGCCACAATAACAGAGTTGGCATACCATGATTTTCTGCTAAGACTTTAGCATACTACCATTTTCTGCTTCAAGTCGTAGTTATCTTAACACATATATTTTGTATTCGGTTTAAGTATACTCTTTTAAATTCGGGCTAAACTTACTCTTCTTGCAGGCAAAGAGGCTTCACCAGGCTTTTTCTTTGTACATTGACTTACGCTTTGCAGAGTTTGCAAGCAACAGCAACTTTGAAAGCGACAGCAGGTCGTCATTGCAATAAGAATTTCGAGATTGTTCATGATGTTCTTGCAGATCAATGTCTGAATTTCGAGGTTTGATATATATATTAGATTATTTTGTTTTGTTATTTACATGTTTCTAAATGTTTCTAAATGCAGAGAGTATGTTTGGCCTCTGTATTATCTATGTATCAGACCTTCATTATCATGCATTCTACATGCACTGCTAGACATGATATTTTCTCTTGCTTTTTCTAAAACTAAGTTTACTCCCAATCCTCAAATCCTTGCATGTAGTAGAAATATTGGTGTTA
Organism: Isoetes taiwanensis; assembly: GCA_021234155.1. Lineage (NCBI taxonomy): Eukaryota > Viridiplantae > Streptophyta > Lycopodiopsida > Isoetales > Isoetaceae > Isoetes > Isoetes taiwanensis. Next base: position 22,006,696 of record JAJEKV010000017.1, on the reverse strand, counting down.
TCTTCGATGGGCGGATTGCCAGGCTCCAGTAGATTGAGGTGGTTAGACAAGCCATCATGGTGCATATATTGCTCTACTCCTAGATCTTCACAGTGCACAATGTTTCCTTAAATCCCATTATGATGCCCAGCAACTTCGCCAAACTTTTGGGCAGTTTCTAGAGCTGATTTTGGATCTGCATCTCTCATATAAGCTGAAGCTAAGTTCATGTTCTCTGTTACGCATTTTATTTTATTTTCATTAGAAGCAAAATAAATTTGGTCTCGATTTATCTTCATGTCCTTTAGCAGCATACGCGCGGTTTTTTCTGGACAACTTGAGAGTAACAGTCCTTATGTTTTATAGATTCTAAATATCATTTTGTTGCAAGAAGGAGAACGCTTGCACTTGAGGATCAGTTCCTTTCTCTTGATATCCTAGACTTCTATGTTGTGAAGAATGATAACCATGTCTAAGAATGTCAAGTAAATATTGTTTTAACTTTTTTCTGCCAAGTTGTTGTTACTACATATAGTTATCGTTGTGCATGGCTTATGGATAATATCAATAGGCTGGAAATCTATAGCATATGGTCAGATCGTTGATAACTGCCTCAGGAAGCTCCACAGATCTGAAGCTCCACAAATCTCAATGTATAACGTATGGCCAGACCATTGATAAGATCATTGATAATTGCAGCCCAACTCACATTTGCAAGGTGGTTCAATCTTTCAATATGAGAATAAATTTGTGAAAGGAGCATTCATCAAATATCAATTCCATGTTAAAACAGGGCAACAACCCAGCCATAGTGGATATTATTGCATACTCTCAAGAAGTGCTTGCCATATATTTTGAGCATTGGGGACATATATTTTACAATATATTAAAACAATTAAATTTATTTGGATGCACAACCTGTACAAAACATGTGAATTAATGTGTTTACAAATTGAAAGCATTGGTTGTATCTCTGTTGGTCGGTTTTACCATTCATACCTTCCGACGACCTCCAGTAACAAAACGAAGCCATTGATTGAACAAAAAGCCTCCCATGAATTCGACTGAAAGCAAAGATGTTTCAAAAACCAAGATCAACTTCTTTTGGCATTTAATTTGCACCATTGTCTTGCTTCGCATTTTAGTGCAATGGTTTGTAATGTTAAAATGAAGACGTGGCACAATTGTAGCTATTCTCTAAAGCCATTCTCTAATAAATAAAATAAAGCACCATTCAATTATTTGGTGAACCATTTGTTGTATCCTCTAAATCTTATTAGTTTCCTTAAGCAACAAATAAACTGACAAATATATGTTAGAGTTTGGCATCAATAATCATAAGATACTTGACATCCGACCCCCTCCCAAATTGAAAGTACACTTTATAGCTATGATTGGCTATAACGTGGTGGGGTTGAGCACGAAGCATATAATTCTTTGTAAAATTAGATATTTTATGTGCTGGCCATGTTGTAGCCATTGGAATTGGCAATATGATATCATATAGAAAATTATTTATTATACCCACTATAGTATTGTCAAATTCGATATCAGTTGCCATGAACGCATACCCCTACATTTAGTCACAAAAATGCATTATGTTTTGTGATAATTTCACCTCAATTAACCACATGTTTACTATTGCTCGGCGTTTTCCACAACATTTCCCTGGACTATAATCATATTGCACCACTTTGATCCCATTGTGTATATAGTGATTTGCTTAGTTTTTCAAATCCATTGTAAGCCCATAAACCCAAAAAAATTAGATAGTTTAGAACACACAATATCTTGCAACGATGATTTGTTATGGGTGCAATATGTGCCCCCACACCCAACCATTCTCACATATTCACTCATATGAATACACATATAAAACATACACGATGTGTCACCCAAATCTTCCACTCCCTATTCCATACACACATACTACGGTTTACACATGCGGGCATTCATTTCTTTCAATTTTATCCCATCCCAATCCCATCCATTCCTTCCATCAACCCATTCTATCAACTATTGCATCTACCCATTTCATGCATCCACGGCTAATGCGGCATCGTCGCGCACACGTTCTAGTCTCTATGTATAATTCTTTGTTCCCATCCCCATGTAAGAATGCCAACCCCTCGCCACTCCCTTTGCTATCTCATACCTCGGCCCCATGTCAAAAGGCGATCGATGAAAATAAATCGCGATTGGTCTCCCATTTGGCATGTAGTCATAAACCGAATCAATTTTTCATGCTCATGGCACCGACCTCTTAATCCAACTAAATTTTTGTGCCTAAGAAGACCTATAAATGAAGCTCTGGCGAAAATTGTTGATGCCCTTCTCGACATTACCTTCAACGCCGCCGGTTTTATCAGCGGGCAATACCCTTTATAAACACTCCCATATCCCCCTTACCAAGCATCGGGCTCTCGCTTAAATCCTTTGGTGGGCGTGCTTTCCAGTGCAGATAGCCAAACCTTTGAAAAAGGAGCTTCTACACATTTAGAATCCCCTGCGATGGGCGAGTTTGAGCCAAAACTTTCCCTTCTCTTGAGGCAGGCAAAGCAAGCAATTGGCTGCGAGACACCTGATTACTAACAGGGAGCTGCTATGGCTGAATGGAACAAGCGGCTTTTGGAAGAAGAAGAAGAAGCGTGGACAATGGTGTTGAGAATGATGATGATCCCGATGTTAAATTTGATGGTGGCGGCAATGGTGATGGCGATAAGCGATGGTGATGGTGATGAAGAAGGAGATGTTGAGGAAGATGGAGATGGTAGAGGTGTAGGTATTGCTACTACATTGGCTCGCATCGGTTCCACAAGATGGGCTGAAAAACCCCAAGATATCGTGCCCAGTTGCAGCCAGAGATTATTTTACAAAGGGCATTGCTTGCTTGAATACCACATTCCCGGTTGTTGTGGTGCTATTAGTAGTACCATTGCATTGGCTCGGCATCCCAAACCACAATACGAGAACCGAATCCACAATAACCATATTTCTTTGCAACAACGATTAGCTTCACAAAGAGCTCCTCCGTTTGCTTCCCCACAATCTTGTGTTGTGGTGCCTGATAGCAACGTTAGTACCAAATGAAGAACAACCCCGGTTGAAATATTGAACATACTTTGAAATGTTGAAACACCAAGACCCAAATATTCATGCCCTAAAGGCGTGGCGAATATTCATGCCCTTATAACGATAAACCCCACGATGTCGAAAGCCAATTTTTTTGGTTTATACCACACTAATCTTGTCTGCATTAGTTGGTTTATCCTACCGCCTTCTGGCAGCCTAAGTGGAGGACGCATTATAGGCTTTTAAAGTTCTACCACGTCGGGGATCATCATCATTATAACCCGAAGAACCAACTCCCAAATATAAACATACATTGGCGGGTTTGAACCCATGACCATATGCACATTTATTTTGGCATTACTAGGCCTATACCAACTCACCACACATCCGTTGGGCAAACTTTAGCCATACATGCACACTTTGTATAGGGATACAATCCCTACCTTAGGAAGTCGGGAATTTTTAGGCAATAACCCGATAAACCCGACCCGCGATGATTAGAAGCCAATTTTCTTGGTTTATACCACACTAATCTTGTCTGATTAGTTGGTTTATCCCATCAAAGCCTTCACGGCACCAAAGTGGAGGACAATTATAGGCTTTTAAGTTCTACCACGTCGGGGATCATCATCGTTATAACCCCAACCAACTCCCAAATATAAAACATACATTGGCGGGTTTGAACCCCATGACCAAATGCACATTTATTTTGGCATTACTAGGCCTATACCAACTCACCACACATCCGTTGGGCAAAACTTTAGCCATACATGCACACTTTGTAGGCGGGGATACAATCCCCGCCTTAGGAAGTCGAGGGAATTTTTAGGCAATAACCCGATAAACCCGACCCACCCGATGTCGAAAGCCAATTTTTCTTGGTTTATACCACACTAATCTTGTCTGCCAGATTAGTTGGCTTATCCCCTACCGCGGCACGGGCCAAAGTGGAGGACACGTATAGGCTTTTAAGTTCTACCGTCGGGGATCATCATCATATAACCCGGTAACCAACTCCCAAATATAAACATACATTGGCGGTTTTGAACCCATGACCAAATGCACATTTATTTTGGCATTACTAGGCCTATACCAACCCACCACACATCCGTTGGGCAAAACTTTTAGCCATACATGCACACTTTGTAGGCGGGGATACAATCCCCCCTTAGGAAGTCGAGGAAATTTTAGGCAATAACCAATAAACCCGACCACGATGTCGAAAGCCAATTTTTTACTTGGTTTATACCACACTAATCTTGTATGATTAGTTGGCTTATCCTACCGCCTTCACGGCGTGCAAAGTGGAGGACACGTTATAGGCTTTTAAGTTCTACCACGTCGGGGATCATCATCGTTATAACCCGATAACCAACTCCCAAATATAAACATACATTGGCGGTTTGAACCCATGACCAAATGCACATTTATTTTGGCATTACTAGGCCTATACCAACTCACCACACATCCGTTGGGCAAAACTTTAGCCATACATGCACACTTTGTAGGCGGGATACAATCCCGCCTTTAGAAGTCGGGAATTTTAGGCAATAACGATAAACCCACCCGCGATGTCGAAGCCAATTTTTTCTTGGTTTATACCACACTAATCTTGTACAGCATTAATTGGCTTATCCTACAGCTTACGGCCAAAGTGGAGGACACGTATAGGCTTTTAAGTTCTACCCGCGTCGGGGATCATCATCGTATAACCCCAGTAACCAACTCCCAAATATAAACATACATTGGCGGGGTTTGAACCCATGACCAAATGCACATTTATTTTGGCATTACTAGGCCTATACCAACTCACCACACATCCGTTGAGCAAAACTTTAGCCATACATGCACACTTTGTAGGGGATACAATCCACCTTAGGAAGTCGGGGAATTTTTAGGCAATAACCCGATAAAACCACCCGCGATGTCGAAGCCAATTTTTACTGGTTTATACCACACTAATCTTCTGATTAGTTGGCTTATCCTAATGCGCCGGCAGCCAAAGTGGAGGACACATATAGGCTTTTAAGTTCTACCACGTCGGGGGATCATCATCGTATAACCCGATGAACTCTCAAATATAAACATACATTGGCGGTTTGAACCCATGACCAAATGCACATTTAGTTTGGCATTACTAGGCCTATACCAACTCACCACACATCCGTTGGGCAAAACTTTAGCCATACATGCACACTTTGTAGGCGGGGATACAATCCCTTTAGGAAGTCGGGGAATTTTTAGGCAATAACGAAGTAAACCAGCCGCGATGTCGAAAGCCAATTTTCTTGGTTTATACCACACTAATCTTGTGCAGTTAATTGGCTTATCCTACACCTTCTACGGGCAGCCAAAGTGGAGGACACGATTATAGGCTTTTAAGTTCTACTGCGTCGGGGATCATCATCATTATAACCCGATGAAAACCAACTCCCAAATATAAACATACATTGGCGGGTTTGAACCCATGACCAAATGCACATTTATTTTGGCATTACTAGGCCTATACCAACTCACCACACATCCGTTGGGCAAAACTTTAGCCATACATGCACACTTTGTAGGCGAGGATACAATCCACTTTAGGAAGTCGAGGGAATTTTAGGCAATAACCCGATAAAACCCGATACAATAATGAAAAGCCAATTTTTACTGGTTTATACCACACTAATCTTGTACAGATTAGTTGGCTTATCCTACCGCCTTCACGGCGAGCCAAAGTGGAGGACACGTTATAGGCTTTTAAGTTCTACCGCGTCGGGGATCATCATCGTATAACCCGGTAACCAACTCCCAAATATAAAACATACATTGGCCAGGTTTGAACCCATGACCAAATGCACATTTATTTTGGCATTACTAGGCCTATACCAACTCACCACACATCCGTTGGGCAAAACTTTAGCCATACATGCACACTTTGTAGGCGGGGATACAATCCCCTTAGGAAGTCGGGAATTTTTAGGCAATAACCATTAAACCGACCCACGATGTCGAAAGCCAATTTTTACGGTTTATACCACACTAATCTTATGCAGATTAGTTGGTTTATCCTACCGCCTTCACGGCGACCAAAGTGGAGGACGCGTTATAGGCTTTTAAGTTCTACCCGTCGGGGATCATCATCGTTATAACCCCATTAACCAACTCCCAAATATAAACATACATTGGCGGTTTGAACCCATGACCAAATGCACATTTATTTTGGCATTACTAGGCCTATACCAACTCACCACACATCCGTTGGGCAAAACTTTAGCCATACATGCACACTTTGTAGGCGGATACAATCCGCCTTAGAAGTCGGGAATTTTTAGGCAATAACCCGAAACCCGACCCGCGATGTCGAAAGCCAATTTTTCTTGGTTTATACCACACTAATCACAGTGCAGTTAGTTGGCTTATCCTACAGCCTTCACGGCAGCCAAAGTGGAGGACACGATAGGCTTTTAAGTTCTACCACGTCGGGGATCATCATCGTTATAACCCGGTAACCAACTCCCAAATATAAACATACATTGGCGGTTTTGAACCCATGACCAAATGCACATTTATTTTGGCATTACTAGGCCTATACCAACTCACCACACATCGGTTGGGCAAAACTTTAGCCATACATGCACACTTTGTAGGCGGGGATACAATCAGCCTTAGGAAGTCGGGAATTTTTTAGGCAATAACGATAAACCACCCACAATAATCTGAAAGCCAATTTTCTTGGTTTATACCACACTAATCTTGTAGATTAGTTGGCTTATCCTACAGTTAGTTGGCTTATCCTATCAGCCTTCACGCAGCCCAAAGTGGAGGACACGTGATAGGCTTTTAAGTTCTACCACGTCGGGGATCATCATCATATAACCCGGTAACCAACTCCCAAATATAAACATACATAACAAAGTTGCGTGATTAAACGGGGAGCAAATCATTGAAACGAGAGCAAAGGGAATATTCCCCAAAGATTCCCTTTTTTTACAAAAAAGGGGTAAAATGAGGTTAAAAAAAAAAAAGATGCATGAAATTCTATTTTGACCCCAAAATGACTAAATTTTTTTTGCAACGAAGGAATTGACTTTTTTTTAAAGTGTCACTTTTCTTAGCAAAAAGAATGTTCTTAAAGTATGTTTTAAGAGAGAAACTCTAATTTCGAGGAGGATAAAATATTTAACAAAAATTGAAGTAAGTCCAGAATTGAAACTGTAGTATTCTCAAAATTTGAAGATAGAATCTTCATATTCACATCAAAATTCTGATCTTTTCTAAGACTCGGTTATGTGCAAAAAAGTGTGAGGGAGTGATGAGAGAGGGATCGGGGCGTCCTCATGTTCATTTATGCCATCGTCATCACCTTCACTTCTTTCACTATCACTTTCGAGGAAGTGCTTGAGTTATCTTCCTCATCACTATCAACAATGACGGTGAAGCATTGTCACCACCTTCTTCATCATCTTCTTCATAATTACAAGCTTTTTTTTTAAGCAAATTGATAGTCTTAAAGTGGCGATTGTCGATTTCAATTTAAAATCATAGCACAATATAGTCACGTCATTAAGGTTCAAATCGTCCCTACAACCCACCTTCTTGGACTTTCTCCCTTTTCCTTGGCTTCTCATTTCTAACTCATATCTACCTTCAAAAGCATTTTCTCGAAGTGTTGCAAGCCAATGAATCTTGAGTTTAGTGACTAAGCCTTCCTCCTTGGATGTGTCAAGCACTTTTGCTATCCGTATCGAGCGATTGACCTTTGTCATCCTCCTCGGTCGGAAAGAGCAATTAGCATACCTTTGGTAATTTACGTGATATTACCTTGGGGCTCATTCCTCGTCTTGGTCCGAGGTACACATGACTTCGGTCCTCCTCCTTCTCTACCGAGGTGCAAATGTAGCTACTTGGACTGCTTTGTCTTTGGGGTTGATGGAAGGTGTTACGCCATTGAAATGGTTCTTGCAAGCTGTCTTAGAGCCTATATTTTGTACAACAATTTTACGTTCGAAAAGAAATTACTCCACCACATCCCATCTTCTTCTAAAAAGTACTTAAAGCTGAGGAAATTCCATTTTCAATGGCTTTTAAGGATGACTACGGGGTACTTTTCTTCCGCTTGGACTCCTTAGGATTTTTGAGAGGAAGTTGCTTCCGGCCGTTCTATGAAGGAAGTGTCCGGAATATATTTAAGGAAGCGTAATCCCTCGGCGGACTCCGGTCCTTAGTTGTGGTATACTTCTTCCCCGTAAGAAGCTTTGGCCATCCTTCAAGTAGAACTTGATATGATGTTGAAAGATGAGATCATTCAACTTGTTCCGCGGCTTGTTCTCTGTTTGAACGTTGAGAGAAAACAAACTCTGAAATCGGCTAGCCTCTTTAAGAAGATCGACCAATCGGAGTAGGAGTGTAAGAATCTTCAATAATTCGAACTAAAGAAGGAAGATGCAGAAAGCCTTCTTCCTTCTAAAGAGTTTAAAAATCTGGCCAACATTTGGTCAATCTGATCATGAGTGTGGCCTACAAGTAAGAAAACCGAGCTTCACTTTTCTAAAGATCCCTAAGCTCCACTAACATGGCACGATGCATAAAGAGTGTTTGATTCTTGTTCTCCCTTGTAGTATTGTCAAGTTGCGGATAAAAGCACTCCGGTGGTAATTGCTCTTGCTTTCGCCAGACCTTGTTAAGAATTGTAATTGTGAGGTTCGGTCACCATGCAAGTTTGGATAACGTCAAAAACTTTGCACCTTAGACTTCCTTTGAAGACCATAGCTCCTACAAGGTGGACCTTAACAAAACATTCCTCCGCACATCTTTAGGAATGTTCAAAAATGTGGTAGAGTTGTTTTTTGGTCCATTCCATCAATCACAAATGCACATGTATTGCAAAGGGCGTTCAGGAGCTTTTTTTTTTATGCTTGGCAAGCTTTCTTCTCTCTGGCGCTTGTTGTTCACGATGTCGGCAAGGTTCTCACGTTGCACAATATCGTAGAAGAAATCGGGTCAAAGCATTTTCTCCGAACAAGTGAGAGATTGGAGAACATGAACTTACTTCTTTTCGACCTCTGTCTTTGCAGTTTCGTTGACTCTTTAATTACGCACACCTCGAGCAAGCGGACATTCTATGTTTTCTAGGAATTTTCACAAGACCGAATTCACTTTTCCACGGTCGGTGAAGTGTGAGTAAGAGATGTCTTTGGGGGAGAGTGCAAGTCTCTTTGTACTCATTAAAACATCTTTTGGTGATGTTATCGGTTAAATGATACATGTTCTTTGTTAGGTAGCTTCTCACATGTTTCTCTAAAATATTTCTCCATCCAGGAACCGCGGCCAAGGGCATGCATGGTTACAACTCTTCTTGGTCCACAATGATCATCGATTCTTTGGATTTTTGTCCGCTTTTGTGTATTCTAGACATTCTTGTGGACCCTAAGCGGGTGGACAACCATAAAACATTTCGCAAACTTCTTGGCCGGTTAATGTAGTGCAAGAAGGTGTTAGCGGTCTGGTCTTACATGATAAGCTAAGTAGGCATTACGAGTGCGCCAATGTCATGGAACTAGTTGTCTCTAATCGCTCGTGAATTTAGCCATGTTAAGTCTGTTGATGCAACCCAATGAGCAGCATTTAGTTCTCAAAAAGTCTCCTCATTTCTGTTCATCCATAAGATTTCTTCTTCTTTGCAGAGGAGCAAGCCCTCAAACCAAAATCCACCTTGAATTTCTTTGAAGATTGGCTTGAGAACATGTAATCTCTTTGTTCCTCGTTGGTGTCTTCATCTTCCGATGAAACTTCTACTCTGGGGGTGACTTCCTGTCACGAGTGGTGTGCTTGTAGAGGAAAACAGACCACGGAAGTTGTTCCTAATAGGCGGGGTACGGTGTTAAAGGGTGGTGATGGCCCATAAGAGGTTGTGGCATCAGGCCGTTCTTGTACCATCTTGAAAAGGAGTTCTTGCAAACATCTCCTTTAGAGCGGACTGGAATTCGCAAATCCATGTGTCACAACCCTTGTTGTGTGAAGAGGAGTGCATCTTTGGAGCTTAGATCCTCATTTGTAGTGAAGTCCCGTGAGAGAAATTGTAGTGAATCTCACGGTCTTACGTGTTTTCGTGTTCCTTGTATGTTTGCAGAAGGAGAAAACTACAAAAGGGGGGTAGCTTGTTCTTGAGCACCCTTTGTTGTGGAGCTTCGCAGTCCCGGATGGAACAAAGGGTGGTGGCAGCCCGCTCGAACTAGTGGTGATTCTTTGGAAGGAGATGCCCGGTTAGGTCTACGAGGACTTGGTGGACGGTTGGAAGGGTGGTGGAAGTCCATTACGTCTTTGGACTCGGTGTGTCTTCGAGAAGCAAAACGATGAAGCCCGGTAGGAGTCTGAGAATGCCGGTCTTGAAACGGCGTTGGTCCCAAAGCGTGTCCTCGAACCGCACGAGCTTGAGACAACGAAGGTGGTGGAAGTTTGTTGACGGCGGTTTGTCATCTTAAGAAGCGCAAAAACGATTAATAGAGTTTAGATAATGTTTCTCTCTTTGCGAGCTTTTCTTATTCCGAATACAAGCCCGCCTACTACAAGTAGAACTTCACCGCAACAATTAAAGCGAAAGGTAAACTAAAAGCTATTCGAATACACTAGAGCGAGCGGTAAAGCCAAAACGTGATTCCACTTCACATAGAAAACGAGCAAGGCCGGAATGGACACCTTTAAAAGGAAATTTTGGCGCCTTTCCGTTGCGTATTCCGATCTCGAGCTGAAGTCGCCCGGTATGGCATAATAATATAATATTGAGTGTATTCCGATACTCATAGAAAACATGGAGAGGTGAGTAAGAAAGTACAAGGTACAATCATTTGTGTAATAATGCGTTTCTTATTCGAGAATACACGCACGCCTTCCCTCGAAGTGTGTCCGAGAACTCTACACCGCCGAGGGGAAGGCGTAAGAAGTGAATACACTTCGCCAGCCGAGGAAGGCGTAGTGTATTCGATACTCTACCATGGAGGGAAGGCGAAAGTGTATTCCGGGAATACACTTCGCCTTCCCTCAAAGGCGTGTATTCGAGAACTACACACATTATTTCTTTGTTTTGTAAGGTTGTTTTTAAGTTTTTTGTAGTGACTTTAGGTGTTTTTTTCTGCTTTTAAAACTTGTTTAGACCTGTTTTTTTTGTCAAGATTGCGGTGTTGTTTTGGCATTTTTGTCCTCTTTTGCCCTTGTTTTTCCTTTTACTTAAGACATTTTGTATTAAGGAATAGTTTTTTGCCTTTGCTTTCTCTAACAAGATCGTGTTTACACATTTTTGCCTGCATGACAAGAAGGCGACAAGAAACAACACAAGAGGACCGTTAAAATCCCAACGAAAACCGCACCCACGAGAAAGGGTTGAGGAGACATCTGCGCCGCCATCTACGAAAACCTTCAAACTCAATGGTTTTACAAGGGGTATACGGAAAGTACAGCACACTTACTTTCCTACATGTCTCCAGTCTTTGGGAGCAAAAGGTAATGATGAGAGGGAATTTGTTTGCATGGGCACCATCCGGTCGTGGAGTGAAGTAGAAGGGGAGTTAGAAGTCACGGCGAGGGAGACTGTCTTTTTCGTAGACATCCCAAGGCTTTATTCATGTTGATGAATCCTATTTTAGAGTGGTGAAAGTAAATCCTCGTCCTTCGTACCCATTATGTTGCTCACTACCTCGGCCAAGAGGTGGCTCACGTGCCATCATCAACTATGTTGAAGCACAACGAGCGAAGACTTTCCCCCTAAGAGTCATCACAAGGGGAAGAGGATGAGCAACCGAGGCCCGAGCGGTTCCTCATCACAATCTGAGTCCATCACGGTCCGGTGAAAGGCCACCGTCACCACCACCAAAAGAAGCCCAAGGGGAAGCGATTCTTTGCTAAAGAGCCTAAAAAAAGCGGACGGACCTTAATTGCGGCGAGGATATTTCCGAGGAACCTAAGAAGAAGAAGGGAAGGGTAAAGCACCGGTGTTGCAATTAAGGAAAAAAAAGTTGACAAGAGGCGGTGAAAAGATGGAAGAGATTAACACGCACAAGTTTGTGCAAGGTGTAATTACTTGCCAGTCCACTTCAATGAAGCTTCCACCAAAAAATGAAGGCGGTGAAAGGCCACTTCGGGTTCATAAAATTTATGCCGATCACTTAAGGAACCTGAAAGGCAGAATAAGGAGCAATCCAAATGCTCATGTGGCCCCAATAGTTGTCCTTGTTGGCGGGGAAGAGTGCAAAACCCCCAGGGACTATGATGAGAAAACGCAGACCTACACTCACTCGTCTTGGGAGGCAATCACGCGGCTTTAAGGCAAGAAGGCAACTTTATAAAGAGAAGAAGAACCGAGGTACCTCTCCCGTCCTCCTCTACCGGCTCACTGTGGTCTTACCGATGAAGAAGCGAAAATCGCTGCCAACACCCACAATGCTGACAACGAATATAAACTAAAGATGAGCTTAAATTCGACAAGATCCGGTTCATGCACGCGAGTACGTAATATTCAAGGAAAAGTACGGTGAGGACACGAAGAAGCCAAACATTTTCCTTGGAGCTTAAGGAGGCATGTGCCATTGAATCTTTGAAAATATGACGAAGGCCAACAAAAGGCGATCTCTCATTGGCCCACGACAACCGGTTCGAGTTAGCTTTTAGAGATGGCAAGGTAAGCACAAAATGTATTCGAATAGCAAATCAACTATTTAACGTGAATCTTCTTGAACAGAGTTTGGGAACTCGAGGACCGAGATATTTACAATGTTCGGCGAGGGGAGTTAAAGAGCAAGGGAAAGGAGACAGACTAAGAAAAAAAGCTCGAGGCGTTACCCAAAAAAAATGACCATTACCGTCGGCGGAAAATGCGGGGCTTCTCCGACAGACTTCTCGGCGACTTCTCCAAAAAGTTGTTGATAAGGAGTTTAGCCTAGAAGAAATGTCAAAGGAATTACACAAGTAAGTTCTCTGACACAAACATTAGTTATTGCATGTTAGATTCCCAAAAACATCGGCGTGGCTAGTGTATTCCAGAATACACATGCCTTCCTTTACGAGGGCAATGTGTATTCGGGATACACATTGCTTGTCTCTAGAAAGGCATTGTATTCGAATACACATTGCCCGCGGGAAGGAAGGCATGTGTATTCGAGATACACATTGCTCCTCGAATGTTGGCTGTGTGATTCGGAATACGCGCGTTCCTTCGTGGAAGAAATGTGTTTGTCTGTGGTAGAACTATTTTCTGCATATTGTTTCGAGGTAGCATCACAAGTTAACCGGTTTGTATTCCAGAATACAAATAGCTTGACTTGTATTTGTTTTTCTTTTACGTTGCCTTCATTCTTTCGTTTAAACTCATTGTTTCCTTAACGTCTTGCGACCAAAAACGTCATAACATGTCAAACATGTTTGATGGAGCGACTAAACGTCGACACATGGGAAAGGTGCAAGGAACTCTACCCAATTGCCACATCCGACGAAAGCATTGTCCAATATTCACCAAATTTTGAGGGCTGGGTAATTACACTTAGAATTCCTTCTCTCCACAAACGATCTCTTGAGCGGTTGTTGTTTTGTTTTCTTTAGAGCAAAAGAAAAATAAAGACCTACCCGAGGGCTTTATGAATTTGGTTAGAACAGCCACGGGGAAGAGGTCGTTAGGCGAAAGAAGAATGATGAGCGAAACCATCCGACTACGAGAGATTACGCATGTTTGATCAAAACAATTTATATTCAATCATTCATGGTGATTGCTTACGAACCTTGTCCGGAACGGTTAAGCCACGGAGGACTTTACTTTGGTTATTGCTGATCTTCCCTATGGGTTTAAGCTTAAAAGACGGCGATAATCTGACGACCAGCCCTTCAAATTTTGAGAGTTTAATGCTTTTATTGAAGGAATCAAGCGGATCTCAACGGCCAAACATTGGCGTTTAGTTACGTTCCATTCGAGCATGCGATGCGGCTTGGTGGAATCAGCTTTCAAAATCACTTTGGTTCTCCGGTTCGGGCGAGGATATGAAAACCTTTGTGCAGTAAGTCTTATTCGAGAATACAATTACTTTTCTCTTTAATTACGTAGTGTGTATTAGAATAGTATTTCACGATTTACGGTTTTTCGAAGTGTTTTCTTGTTTTGCTAATATCACTTTAAATCCTTTACTAGGTACAAAGCGAACATCAACTACCATGGTGGAGGACCAAAGGTTGCTCAGCAAGGTAGAGTACCTTCATGTAGCTTATTGGAGTTTTGATGGGAAGAGGACCATGGATCACTTTAACACTTGCTTTGTCAAAACTTTTCAAACGTCCTAGAGTTTCAGCCGAGCCTTCACGAAATTGCGGGGACCCAAGTGCACAAAGGCAGGATTGTGAATCACTACCGTAAACCACAAAAGCTCATCAACCATCTCCGGACATGTTCTCGGCGTCGGAGATTGGGTACTTGATGCTTTCTCGGTTCTCGTACTACTATCGCATGTGCACTTAAGAAGGGCGCAAACGGTAGGCTGTGGATATTGATAAGGAGGTCGTGCATTTTGTGAAGATGAGGCTGCTGCCTTACCTACTTTACCAGATGAAAATCAGGAGTTAGGGGCCAAGTCTTCATCCGATTATGCTAAACTAACGCCCTCGAGATACGACCTCCATTCTCCACTCACTAGAGCGATGAGGCAACCTTTGCGAGCTTAAAGAAGTAGCTTTAGCTCCCATTCCAGAGAACAAGGAGGATACAAAACTCAAGTCTCCAAAGAAAGGAGCAGATAGAAACGAAGGACGAGATGGCGGGAGCAAAAAAAAAGAATGAGGAGGACTATGATGTAGATCTTTGACTCATCATATTAAAATTATCATTATTTATTACAATGAATCTTCAATATTGATGTACAACAATTTATTAAAAACATAGTACTTTTTTTTCCTTTCTATTACGGTGCTTCTTTTTGTAATGCTTTCTAGTCTCTTCAAGTCTATGCCTAAATTTTGCTATTTTTTATGATTTGTGTTTCATAAGTACAAAGTTTTCGATCTAATAATGGGCCAAAATGGCATGAAAAAAAATGCAAACCTCTAGAAATTCTTAACAACTATCAAAAAAGGCTTATTTTAGAAACTTGGTGTTTTTTTAAAGGGATCTTTGAAGCGGGAGTGATGCAACACTCCGTTTAATTTGTAATCGTTTACATTGGCCAGGGTTTGAACCCATGACCAAATGCACATTTATTTTGGCATTACTAGGCCTATACCAACTCACCACACATCCGTTGGGCAAACGTTAGCCATACATGCACACTTTGTAGGCGGGGATACAATCCCGCCTTAGGAAGTCGGGGGAATTTTAGGCAATAACGGTAAACCAGCCCACGGTGTCGAAAGCCAATTTTTCTTTGGTTTATACCACACTAATCTTGTATGAATTAGTTGGCTTATCCTACCGCTTACGGCAAGCCAAAGTGGAGGACACATTATAGGCTTTTAAATTCTACCGTCGGGGATCATCATCGATAAACCCGGTAACCAACTCCCAAATATAAACATACATTGGCCAGGTTTGAACCCATGACCAAATGCACATTTATTTTGGCATTACTAGGCCTATACCAACTCACCACACATCCGTTGGGCAAAACTTTAGCCATACATGCACACTTTGTGGCAGGATAGAATCCCGCCTTAGGAAGTCGAGGGGAATTTTAGGCAATAACCGATAAACCAGCCACGATGTCGAAAGCCAATTTTTTGGTTTTATACCACACTAATCTTGTACAGATTAGTTGGCTTATCGGCAGCCAAAGTGGAGGACACGTATAGGCTTTTAAGTTCTACCACGTCGGGGATCATCATCGTATAACCCCAGTAACCAACTCCCAAAGATAAACATACATTGGCCAGGTTTGAACCCATGACCAAATGCACATTTATTTTGGCATTACTAGGCCTATACCAACTCACCACACATCCGTTGGGCAAAACTTTAGCCATACATGCACACTTTGTGGCGGGATACAATCCCTTTTAGGAAGTCGAGGGAATTTTTAGGCAATAACCAATAAACCAGCCACGATGTCGAAAAGCCAATTTTTACTTTGGTTTATACCACACTAATCTTATGCAGTTAGTTGGCTTATCCTACCGCCTTCACGGCCAAAGTGGAGGACACGTATAGGCTTTTAAGTTCTACCACGTCGGGATCATCATCGTTATAACCCGGTAGAACCAACTCCCAAATATAAACATACATTGGCCAGGTTTGAACCCATGACCAAATGCACATTTATTTTGGCATTACTAGGCCTATACCAACTCACCACACATCCGTTGGGCAAAACTTTAGCCATACATGCACACTTTGTAGGCAGGATAGAATCCCGCCTTAGGAAGTCGGGAATTTTTAGGCAATAACCGAAACCAGCCACGATGTCGAAGAAAGCCAATTTTTTGGGTTTATACCACACTAATCTTGTCTGATTAGTTGGCTTATCCCACTACCTTTACGGCAGCCAAAGTGGAGGACACGTGATAGGCTTTTAAGTTCTACCACGTCGGGGATCATCATCGATATAACCCGATAACCAACTCCCAAATATAAAACGGATATTGGCCGGGTTTGAACCCATGACCAAATGCACATTTATTTTGGCATTACTAGGCCTATACCAACTCACCACACATCCGTTGGGCAAAACTTTAGCCATACATGCACATTTTGTAGGCGGGATACAATCCCTTAGGGGAAGTCGGGGGAATTTTTAGGCAATAACCAATAAACCCGACCCGTGTCGAAAAGCCAATTTTTACTGGTTTATACCACACTAATCTTGTACAGATTAGTTGGCTTATCCTACCGCCTTACGGCAGCCAAAGTGGAGGACACGTATAGGCTTTTAAGTTCTACCACGTCGGGGATCATCATCGATAACCCGGAACCAACTCCCAAATATAAACATACATTGGCCGGTTTGAACCCATGACCAAATGCACATTTATTTTGGCATTACTAGGCCTATACCAACTCACCACACATCCGTTGGGCAAAACTTTAGCCATACATGCACACTTTGTAGGCGGGGATACAATCCCTTAGGGAGTCGAGGGAATTTTTAGGCAATAACCGGTAAAACCAGCCACGATGTCCGGAAGCCAATTTTTACTGGTTCATACCACACTAATCTTGTACGGATTAGTTGGCTTATCCTACCGCCTTACGGCAGCCAAAGTGGAGGACACGTATAGGCTTTTAAGTTCTACCACGTCGGGGATCATCATCATTATAACCCAAGAACCAACTCCCAAATATAAACATACATTGGCCAGGTTTGAACCCATGACCAAATGCACATTTATTTTGGCATTACTAGGCCTATACCAACTCACCACACATCCGTTGGGCAAAACGTTAGCCATACATGCACACTTTGTAGGCGGGGATACAATCCCGCCTTAGGAAGTCGGGAATTTTTAGGCAATAACCCGATAAACCCGACCCCGATGTCAAAGCCAATTTTTCTTTGTTTATACCACACTAATCTTGTACAGTTAGTTGGCTTATCCTACCGCTTCACGGCAGCTAAAGTGGAGGACACGTATAGGCTTTTAAGTTCTACCACGTCGGGGATCATCATCGTATAACCCCAGTAACCAACTCCCAAAGATAAACATACATTGGCCAGGTTTGAACCCATGACCAAATGCACATTTATTTTGGCATTACTAGGCCTATACCAACTCACCACACATCCGTTGGGCAAAACTTTAGCCATACATGCACACTTTGTAGGCAGGATACAATCCCGCCTTAGGAAGTCGGGAATTTTTAGGCAATAACCGATAAACCGACCACAATCGAAAGCCAATTTTTCTTGGTTTATACCACACTAATCTTGTGCAGTTAGTTGGCTTATCCTACCGCCTTCACGGCAGCCAAAGTGGAGGACACGATAGGCTTTTAAGTTCTACCACGTCGGGGATCATCATCATTATAACCCGGTAACCAACTCCCAAATATAAACATACATTGGCGGGTTTGAACCCATGACCAAATGCACATTTATTTTGGCATTACTAGGCCTATACCAACTCACCACACATCCGTTGGGCAAAACTTTAGCCATACATGCACACTTTGTGGCGGATACAATCCCGCCTTAGGAAGTCGAGAATTTTAGGCAATAACCCATTAAACCCGACCCACGATTTTACGAAGCCAATTTTTTTGGTTTATACCACACTAATCTTGTATGCAGTTAGTTGGCTTATCCTACCAGCCCAACGGCCCAAAGTGGAGGACACGATAGGCTTTTAAGTTCTACCACGTCGGGGGGATCATCATCGTTATAACCCGGTAACCAACTCCCAAATATAAACATACATTGGCGGGTTTGAACCCATGACCAAATGCACATTTATTTTGGCATTACTAGGCCTATACCAACTCACCACACATCCGTTGGGCAAAACTTTAGCCATACATGCACACTTTGTAGGGGGATACAATCCATCCTTAGGAAGTCGGGGAATTTTTTAGGCAATAACCGATGAAACCAGCCCACGAATAATGTCGAGAAAGCCAATTTTTCTTGGTTTATACCACACTAATCTTGTGCAGTTAGTTGGCTTATCCTACCTTCTACTGCACCAAAGTGGAGGACACGATAGGCTTTTAAGTTCTACCGTCGGGGATCATCATCGTTATAACCCCAAGAACCAACTCCCAAATATAAATATACATTGGCGGGGTTTGAACCCATGACCAAATGCACATTTATTTTGGCATTACTAGGCCTATACCAACTCACCACACATCCGTTGGGCAAAACTTTAGCCATACATGCACACTTTGTAGGCGGGATACAATCCTACGCCTTAGGAAGTTAATTTTTAGGCAATAACCAATAAACCAGCCCGCATTGTCCAAAGCCAATTTTTACTTGGTTTATACCACACTAATCTTGTGCAGATTAGTTGGCTTATCCTATCAGCCTTCACGACAAGATTATAGGCTTTTAAGTTCTACCACGTCGGGGATCATCATCATTATAACCCCAAGAACCAACTCCCAAATATAAACATACATTGGCGGGTTTGAACCCATGACCAAATGCACATTTATTTTGGCATTACTAGGCCTATACCAACTCACCACACATCCGTTGGGCAAAACTTTAGCCATACATGCACACTTTGTAGGCGAGGATACAATCCCGCCTTTTTAGGAAGTCGAGGGGATTTTTAGGCAATAACCAAGAAACCAGCCCGCGATGTCGAAAAGCCAATTTTTCTTGGTTTATACCACACTAATCTTGTACAGTTAGTTGGCTTATCCTACCAACTCACCAAACGGGACCAAAGTGGAGGACACGTATAGGCTTTTAAGTTCTACCACGCGTCGGGGATCATCATCGTTATAACCCGAAGAACCAACTCCCAAATATAAACATACATTGGCGGGTTTGAACCCATGACCAAATGCACATTTATTTTGGTAACCAACTCCCAAATATAAACATACATTGGCTAGGTTTGAACCCATGACCAAATGCACATTTATTTTGGCATTACTAGGCCTATACCAACTCACCACACATCCGTTGGGCAAAACTTTAGCCATACATGCACACTTTGTAGGCAGGATACAATCCCGCCTTAGGAAGTCGGGGAATTTTTAGGCAATAACCAGTAAACCAGCCACAGTAATCTGAAAGCCAATTTTTACTGGTTTATACCACACTAATCTTGTACAGATTAGTTGGCTTATCCTACCGCCTTACGGCAGCCAAAGTGGAGGACACGTATAGGCTTTTAAGTTCTACCACGTCGGGGATCATCATCGTATAACCCCAGTAACCAACTCCCAAATATAAACATACATTGGCCAGGTTTGAACCCATGACCAAATGCACATTTATTTTGGCATTACTAGGCCTATACCAACTCACCACACATCCGTTGGGCAAAACTTTAGCCATACATGCACACTTTGTAGGCGGATACAATCCATAAGCCTTAGGAAGTCGGGAATTTTAGGCAATAACCGATGAAACCACCCGTGGCCCTGATGTCGAAAGCCAATTTTTTACCGGTTTATACCACACTAATCTTGTACAGATTAGTTGGCTTATCCTACCGCCTTACGGCTGACCAAAGTGGAGGACACGTATAGGCTTTTAAGTTCTACCACGTCGGGGATCATCATCGTATAACCCCAGTAACCAACTCCCAAATATAAACATACATTGGCCAGGTTTGAACCCATGACCAAATGCACATTTATTTTGGCATTACTAGGCCTATACCAACTCACCACACATCCGTTGGGCAAAACTTTAGCCATACATGCACACTTTGTAGGCAGGATAGAATCCCGCCTTAGGAAGTCGGGGAATTTTTAGGCAATAACCCGATAAAACCGACCCACGATGTCGAAAGCCAATTTTTACTGGTTTATACCACACTAATCTTGTGCAGTTAGTTGAAGCATCCTACCGCCTTACGGCAGCCAAAGTGGAGGACACGTATAGGCTTTTAAGTTCTACCATCGGGGGATCATCATCGTTATAACCCGGTAACCAACTCCCAAATATAAACATACATTGGCGGGGTTTGAACCCATGACCAAATGCACATTTATTTTGGCATTACTAGGCCTATACCAACTCACCACACATCCGTTGGGCAAAACTTTAGCCATACATGCACACTTTGTAGGCGGATACAATCCGCCTTAGGAAGTCGGGGAATTTTAGGCAATAACTAGTAAACCAGCCACATACCACACTAATCTTGTGCCATTAGTTGGTTTATCCTACCTTTACACGGCCTTCTGGCGGCCAAAGTGGAGGACATGTATAGGCTTTTAAGTTCTACCACGTCGGGGATCATCATCGTATAACCCCAAGAACCAACTCCCAAATATAAACATACATTGGCGGGTTTGAACCCATGACCAAATGCACATTTATTTTGGCATTACTAGGCCTATACCAACTCACCACACATCCGTTGGGCAAAACTTTAGCCATACATGCACACTTTGTGGTAGGATACAATCCCCGCCTCCTTAGAAAGTCGGGGAATTTTAGGCAATAACCCATAAACCAGCCACGCGATGTCGAAGCCAATTTTTACTGGTTTATACCACACTAATCTTGTACTGCATTAGTTGGCTTATCCTACCGCCTTCACGGCGCCAAAGTGGAGGACACATATAGGCTTTTAAGTTCTACCACGTCGGGATCATCATCATTATAACCCCAAGAACCAACTCCCAAATATAAACATACATTGGCGGGTTTGAACCCATGACCAAATGCACATTTATTTTGGCATTACTAGGCCTATACCAACTCACCACACATCCGTTGGGCAAAACTTTAGCCATACATGCACATTT
Source organism: Isoetes taiwanensis (assembly GCA_021234155.1). NCBI lineage: Eukaryota > Viridiplantae > Streptophyta > Lycopodiopsida > Isoetales > Isoetaceae > Isoetes > Isoetes taiwanensis. The sequence continues at coordinate 21,985,269 of JAJEKV010000017.1, read as the reverse complement.
TGTAGACAGGATAGAATCCCGCCTTAGGAAGTCGGGGAAATTTTAAGCAATAACCAGTAAACCAGCCACATGTCGAAAGCCAATTTTCTTGGTTTATACCACACTAATCTTGTCTGAGATTAGTTGGCTTATCCCATCACCTTCTACGGCCCAAAGTGGAGGACACGATAGGCTTTTAAGTTCTACCACGTCGGGGATCATCATCATTATAACCCGAAACCAACTCCCAAATATAAACATACATTGGCGGGTTTGAACCCATGACCAAATGCACATTTATTTTGGCATTACTAGGCCTATACCAACTCACCACACATCCGTTGGGCAAAACTTTAGCCATACATGCACACTTTGTAGGCGGGGATACAATCCCCGCCTTAGGAAGTCGGGAATTTTTAGGCAATAACTAGCCACGATGTCGAAAGCCAATTTTTACTTGGTTCATACCACACTAATCTTGTACAGATTAGTTGGCTTATCGGCAGCCAAAGTGGAGGACACGTATAGGCTTTTAAGTTCTACCACGTTGGGGATCATCATCGAGGCAACCCCAAGAACCAACTCCTAAATATAAACATACATTGGCCAGGTTTGAACCCATGACCAAATGCACATTTATTTTGGCATTACTAGGCCTATACCAACTCACCACACTTCCGTTGGGCAAAACTTTAGCCATACATGCACACTTTGTGGGGCGGGGATACAATCCCGCCTTAGGAAGTCGAGGGGAATTTTTAGGCAATAACCAAGAAAACCAGCCCAAAGAATCGAAAAGCCAATTTTCTTGGTTTATACCACACTAATCTTGTCGCATTAGTTGGTTTATCCCACCACCTACGGCTTATTCATGCCCTTATTTGCAAATGGCAATTTGGTTACTGATGAACTAGGAAGCTTTGGCGAAATAGCTGATTGATGTTTTGAATGTTTAGATTCCCCTTCATTTCTTCATGATGGAAAGGACTCGGTTCTATGACAAAGCTGCACCTCTGTTAGTTCTTTTGGATGGATCACAAAATTAAGTCTTTGTTTGTACCTAAAAAAGTTGAAAGGGCTTGAGAACAACTGTTTTATATTTTATCATAGGAGTATGAGCATTAATTCCACTTCAATTGAAGACTTGGTTCTAGTCCTTTTGAGTGGATCACGAAATTAAATGTTTGCTAGATTACCTAAAGGCCGAGGGTGACAACATATGTTTTCAAATTTCTTAGTCATTACATGGTAGTAGCCGCATGTTATAATTATTAGGAATATGAATATGTAAATGTCTACCTTTAAGATGAAGGGGAGCTTAAAACATATTATATGATGCTTGCACCTCTAACTTATTGACTAAGACACATTTTTCTCATCCTGCTGCCAGTCTCTCTTATTTATTTTCTCATGGGTAGTCTTTGTGGTTGTTATTGCAGATGAATCCTGCTGTTGTTCACTGATACTCGGACATCGATCCTATCAGCATTTAGCCCGACAATCGCCAAGAACAACAACACCTAAACAGCGAAGACTCATTTAGCGATATATATTAGCTTGTAGTATTAAGATTAATAACATCATAAAAGCAAAAAGTAAGCAAAAGCGGGTCCGAAGTGTCCGTGAAAATTCCATTCTTTAGACAAACCCAATGATTTTTGGAGATGCAAAAATGATGTCATCAAAGCCGGAAGACGAGCATGAAGTTAAAATAGCGTGGCAAAAGATCAAGGAAGAAGGCTAAGAAGACTAAGCTTGGTCATAACTCAAATGCTAGTAATGGTCATGAAAGCATCGAAGCGATGCCATAAATAATGCCGATCATGCTTTGGTTAGAGGGTCATAACGGAAATCCAAAAAGCCGGACATACCCACGAAATAAATGGGGATGCCATGCCATTCAATAATGATGGCCTTGTGGATGCCGGTGAAAATGATGAAAATTTTGATCTGTTTCACTCTAATGAATTTCTTATGGGAACGGAGTCACAATCCAAACTCATTAAACAAGCATTTGCCGGTGATGATGTGGAGGAAGAGTTTGAGGCAAGCGAAGTTTTGAATGAGGAGGTCCCTAAAGGGGAATCGGACAAAAATATTACCCGGTGGGGCCAATGGATTGATGTTCAAAAGAAGAAAGGTCAACCAACATGGTTGGTAAAACGACAAGAGGATTTAGAGCAAATGAGAGAGGAAAAGCAATCGACCAAGAGGAAGGATGCAAAACTCAAGCACGTCATTATTAGCGAAAAGATGGACAAAAAGGTACAATCACGGTTACTTGTGAGGGTATGAAGATGGATAACGGTTGTACTAATCTTTTTGTACCATTTTAGGCAAACAAATTCATGTCCGCTTCATTACCATTTCCATACACTTCAAAGGATGTTTTCGAAAAACGTTAAATGCCAATCGTACCGTGAGTACAACACGGATGAAGCTTTTGAAATATGATTGGCCCCAAAGTAAGCCCTTTAACATTGCTTTATTTAAGTAATTTGCTGGAACATCGCGTTTTTCTAGGAATGACCTCGATATTTAAAATTAGCTTGTATGTGTGAGTCGGACCATTAAATTGAGTATGTGGAAGTCTTATATGCATGTTAGACTGAACCTTAGACTAGGAGGTCACTTTAGCTTTTGGCTTCAAACCTATCATAGATGGAGGATCAGTGTTATGTAGTTTGCATGTTTATTAGGGCAAACATTTACGCTTCCTAAGAAGGGATCTTGAGCATGGTGGTTTCCATGTAAGTAGGGCTTGTGGGCTTCATGAGCGAGCAACTCTTGGTTGCATGGTTATACAAACAAAAGCTTTGTTTATGGTATTGTTGAAGGGGTAAAAGAATAGAAATTTGATGAATTGTCTTTAATGTTTCATGCCCTTTGATATACAATGACCGATCCGGCTTCCTCCCGTTCCCATCTATCAATATAACGTAGCACATATCCTAGCTTCTCACCGTAGAGGCAGGAAGGTAGGGACCATCATCCGGCGAGCCTTTAAAATATTTTATAAGAGGTAGATCTAGAAAATGCTAGACCAGTTCGAGGATGTGTTATTTGTTATGCTTTTTAGTTATATTGGCACTTGACGATGATTGCCATTTTTGCGACAAGAATCGGCTCACATGATCTTGTTCCCTAAAACATGCTTAGCTCCCGTGTCCTAATCTGTTTAATGTTGTGCGTGAGATTAAAGAGTACGAGGATTGGTTATTGCACCTATAAATTATCGACTTAAGGATAAAGATGATGATGCTTCAACATCAACAAAAGAAATGAACATAGGAGCCATGAACGAAGAACGTTGATGGTCCTACTCGCAAAAAGGAAACATGCGCGTTGGGAGTAAAGATGATGGTTTCTTAAGCTTAAAGAGCCTTAAGCGATCTCAAACCCAATGAGTTAAATAATTCATTATCTTTGTTTTGCCCCACTATACAAGCAAGGTTTGGGGCATTATAAATTGAGTTATCGAGCGATGCCGATCTAGGTAGGGCTAAGCCTTCTGGGTGCGTCTTGCGTGATATGATTAGAACGGAGAGATACCCGCCGCACCATTCTCGTCCATTCCACTCTGATCCACCGTTTCAGAGAGTATGGTGTACCACTAACGGGATGGCTCCTGCTCCGATGTCCCGCCGGATGGGTGAGGACATGCCGAAAGGACGCGTTTGTCTATAAGGTGGGGAGTAGATCATATCCGTGAGAAAAACTGGCGGCTATACATATAAATTGAGTTAGTTTCGGCCTTTTGTATACCTAGCGAGCAAAAAAATCATTTCTTAGTATGAGCAAATTCTTCCATTACAATTCTTTCTACAAAGAATTTAGCATGCAAAGATTTCTACAACAATGCCAACCTATAATGCTCCAATCTTGTTTCTTTGGTCCTAGTTGGGCTTGTTGTTCAGCTTTTAGGTGAATATATTTGCAAGTTCTTTTCAAGAAAGAGAGTTCAAGATAATGAGCCCCCATTGTTTGAGGATGATGGCCTTTGCATGAGGGGAGTTGCCCAGTTGAAGAGGTGTTCATTATCGGGTTCGTGTGCCCACAAAGGATTCGTGTCTTTTGATCTTTACATGAGTCGAATTGCCCGAAACCTCCACACAAGCTAGTTCTTTGTCCATTCCAAGCAATTGTTTCCTTTAAAGAACATTGATCTCTTTGACTATTTCCCACAGTGAGTTAAACATTCTCTTGGTGCTGAACGACAACCACCAAAGGCCTAATCATGTTCAAATTGTTCATGGAACCATCATCCGTACTTTCACCACATCCGCAATGACAGTTATCACGTCGTCAGAAACCGCCCGTTTAGGGAAATTCTCGAATATTTCCCATTTGTTTATTTAGGTAATTTTTGGTTTATTTATCTCCGGTGGCCGCTTTTATAGGGCCGCCATAGCTCGAAAGCACCATTTCATTTGAGCGCCGGCATAAAGGCGGTGCATGCAGGGCATTCGGCGGCAGAGAAGACCAAGAGCATCGGCAGATCATCGGCAAGATCATCCCAAGATCATCGGCACTTTTTTGCAAGAACCCCGCTCATCTAAGCAAGAGCATTCGGCACCTGTTTGCAAGAACCCTGTTCATCCCAAGATCATCCAAAGCACCTGCTTGCGTAACCCCGCTTGTCCGCAGATTCGCCGCCAGATCTCCTGCTTATGCTTTTGCCGGCCGAGCGAGATCCTTTGCGTGGCGGCCCGAGATCCCCTGTTCTTGAGCAGATCCTCTGTTTATGCGCGTTGCGTGGCCATCCCCTATTTGTTTGCGGCGAGATCCCCTATTTGTTTGAGCGGATCCTCGGTTCTTGAGGCATGCCAGATCCTCGTTCCTGTTCCAGATCCACCAACGCCAAAGAAACAAGAAACATGCAGCAGCCTTACAAATCCAAGCTTCTAAACAATGGCATGAAACAAGAAACAACACATGAACAGGGCACAATAGTTGCAAAAATCTATAGCAAAAAATAAGACCGGAATTTCCCCTAACCGCCGGTTTACGTTTGGTAGCCGGCCGGATTTCTGGGTTCCGGCCGGGTAAACCGGGTAGCGCGCCGCCAGCGGTTAACGTTACTTTCAGGCGGCGCCGCCACTGGTTAATGGCGAAAACCCCTCAATCCGGCCGGTTACCTAGCACGTTCTATATCCTTCCTGATTTCTGACAATACAGCATTGACAGAACCCTCACGTTCTTGGAAATGACCAGAGTCTTGCAAACAATCCAACATTCTTACTGATTGACTTTGTTCCTTCGCTTGTCTTTCTGGTAGAACCCACAAAAGGCCACGTTTTTCTTCCCGCAATCCAGCATTTGAAACTATCACACCCCCTTTATCTGGAGTGTTATGCTTCCCTAGATTGGTAGGAGAACCGCAATCAACCTCGGCTTCATGGAAGCATGTTGTGCAGCTTCATCCACGTAAAAACGCTTCTTCGGTGGCATATTTTGGTTCAATGCCAACGTTGCGGTTGGGTTTTAAGAAGCATCTCTGTTCAACTCGTTTAGAACCAGCGGTTTCTAGGCATCTAAGCTTTATTTTAGTCTTCCATCATTTGAAGCGGTTTGGATCGTTCAAGTCGATGCATCCTTAGTTTCCAAAAGGGAAGTATTGAACAAATTATCCTTTGCCATCTCGCCTCTGTTGTATTGCATTTGGCAATACATGTGCCTGCTCGGCTGCTCATTTGTCGCATCATTTTTTTGTTGTTGCACTGCATTCTCAATTCACTATCAACTTCATCTATAAGAGTGAATATATTTGCAAGTTCTTTTCTAGAAAGAGTGAGTTCAAGATAAAGAGGCCCCAAGTTCTTAGAAAGTGAGTTCGAGATAATGAGCCTCCATTGTTTAAGGATGATGGCCTTTGAGGATGAGGTTTATGACTTGGCAGAAGAACCCCATGATCCGGACTAAAAGAGGAGTTGCCCGTTGAAGAAGTGATTCATTATCGGGTTTGTGCTAAGCCCCGGAGGATTAGTGTCTTTGGATGTGTCTTTGGGCGACTCTGTGGCCCCTCAAATTCATCTATAAGGCTCCCAAAATTTGAATCGCGTATCAGATACCCTATGGTTTAGGAAGGTTAGGGGCTTGTATTCGTATAGGAATACATATGATTCTGATGCTGGAAATAAGTATGCGATATAAGTATTGCTTTCATGTTAATTAGATTGAACTATTCATTTATAAAAAACATCAAATTAGAGGATGGGCTCCTTAAAGAGCAATCCCTACTCAATTGTTTTATCCCACTTCATAAAATTTAAAAAAATTGAAGTGGGCATCATCTTTTGTAGCCATTTAATTCAGAAAACAAAACACCTAAGATATGCCAGTCTGCCTATGGAATCAAGCATCGAGGCTTGACAATAAATAATAATATTCTTGAGCTTGTTCATATTATATGGCATGGTAACATTAATAGTATACATTTCTTGCTCATTTCGTTTATTATAGCAATATCTCACACCACCTAAAAAAAAATTGTGCTTGAACCCCACTCATATACACATGCACGTATCGAATGTCATTTCGTTTATTCACATCGGCAAAAGGTTGTGCTTCAATTCCCAAAAGGTTGTGCTTCATGATATCCCTGCTCTAATTCAAAAACAAATCTTCACTACATGCATCGATTTTGATACGTTTGCTTATGTCTCGGTGCATAATAACACATTGCCATATAATATGTAATTTTTGGTCCCTGAATTAAGAGCCAAATATAATTGGTTATTCTTGTCCTTTTAACTCCATGCACTAAATTCAACTGTGTTTTGATATAGCACACCACGCCACCATCGCCATTATCTCTTTGCTTAAATCTATTGTTCTATCTTTGAATAGATTTTTTCATATCCATCAATTTCGGGTAATTCATAAAGGTCCTTTGTTTCTCTGGGCGGATCATATCAGTTTCATCTAAAATTTCCCTCATACTCGAATCTTGTCTCATCAGAAATCTATTTTCCAAATGACAATTAGAGTGCTTCCGCCTACCTATGCCTCAATGATAGCCTTTCCCTTTTTCATTCGACCTTTTTGTTCCCTGGCCTCATTAACTCTTCCAAGTTCCTGTTTTTTAGCTTTCATTTGCTCTCTTGTCAAATCCTCATTTATCCAGATGAATTTCTCTTTCAGCTTGTATTTGGTTTTTAGCACCGCAAATTTTCCTTCTTTGCTATTGAAATGCACAACAACATGTCGGTTACCTTTTTTTTTTTCCAACTTCGAAAAGCCTCTATGATGCTCGTGATCTAGCATACCAAGTTCAGCCACAAAGGGTCTCTCCACATCCATTTTTGTATTCTTCTGATCAGCCTTGGGTAATCCAACAATCCATAGATTCAAGAATCTTTATCGCCATTCTTATTCTTCCACATAGTCTTGAAACTAATTTTTTAGTGTCGCAAACTCTTCCATTTCCGAGAGCGCTTTGCCAAGACATCTTCCTTCTTGGGGCCCCGTTTGAGCGGCTCAATTTCTTGTCACAATTGCCTTGCCGTCTCTTCTCCACCGATTCAATTTTTTTCAATCTCTTTCTTAAATTCATCTGTTATTGTTGCTCTCAATTCCTTCAGCATTTCCTGCATTGCATTCTTTACAAAGTCTTTGACAAATGTTTTTATGAATTCTCTAAGCATTTCCTTCCTTTGTTGGAGCACTGATGTGTTTTCTTCTGTTTCAGACCCTCTATGATCTATTTAAGGTTTAGGTTCAGATAAATCAGCATCTCCATCATCAATTATCTCAGTAATTTTTTACTTAGCTGGTTTATCCCTGCCATACGTTTCTCTGGATTTGTGTAATTTAAGAGTTTCTTACGCTCTTCGGTGAGTAAGCGGGACTTTTTTGGCCAGTGGTTTCGCAGCCCTAAAGCCTTCACCTCTGTTCTGCTTGGTCATCATTATATAGCTTGTAGAAGAGATGCACAACTTATTATAGCTCTTAGGCAGAAGAAGTCTCATACGCTTTTGTAGAAGCATGCACTTTATGCACAAAATGGTCGATCGCCAAATACCGACTTTAGGTCTGTCCAAAAAAGTCAAAAATGGAACTGTGTCTATCAAAAAGAGCCTGGAAATGGATTTGATTGACTCAGAAACGTAGCAACCAATTGCAAGTGCTGATAAAAGATGTACCAATTCTTGAGCTTGACCGAGACCCACGCGACTTATTTTACAAGCCCTAATCGGCACCTTATGCAAATCAAATAGGCGAACGGGGGAAAACGGCATCGAATGGAATTTCAAGCGCACACAACTAAGCCTAGGGATTCCAAGAGCAATTGGGAATTTTTGTGTGTGTGTGTGTGTGTGTGTGTGTGTGTGTGTGTGTGTGTGTGTGTGTGTGTGTGTGTGTGTGTGTGTGTGTGTGTGTGTGTGTGTGTGTGTGTGTGAGAGAGAGAGAGAGAGAGAGAGAGAGAGAGAGAGAGAGAGAGAGAGAGAGAGAGAGAGAGAGAGAGAGAGAGAGAGAGAGAGCTTCATTTACTATGGAGACGAGGATTCTTGGCATGTGGCTGCATAAATCTTGCATTTTGATTCTCAAGATCATTGGGAGCTTAATATAATGGCATCATGAACCCGAAGATCATGAAATGTGGCACACGGGTTATCTATATGACCATTTGGTTTCATGGCATTGTGAACCATTGTGATGATAAAGACTTCCATAATTACCTTGCAATTTTCATGTTGAGAACATCTTGCAATCAACGCGTTCCAAACAAGCAAACATTGGCATGATAATGGTAATGATGCGGGGCCAAAAGGTACATGCAATGACTCTCGGTTCATCACATGGCATCCCTTGTGATCTGTTGCATGATATTAGTCTTAGGTTAAGAAATGAGGTGAAATAATGCAGATTATAAACAAATAGATGTATAACAAAGTAAATTTTAGTGGTTTACTATCCGGGTAGCCCAAACATCAATTACAAATTCTGGTACACAACCTCAATGCTTATCATATAGTATTTGCTTATCGACTTGATTATTTTATTCCATAAGCATTTTTTTGTAAAGACCAAGTCACATTTACCATCGTTTCAACGAATAGATGGTAAATGGGCTTCTAGACTAGTGGACACGTGTCCCTAGCAGTTTAGCAACCGTCGTGCTCTTACCCTATTTGTAGATTGGCAGGTACGTTTTCCTCATCAGTGCTGCTGTATGCATCTCCATTTTGGAAGTTTTCCCTAAGCATACTTTCCCCCCCACCCTCCCTCTCTCTTCCTCTTGCCTGTTGATGCAAAGATCAGCCGCTCTAGCTTTTTCCTATTTGGCTTGCCAGTATAACCTGCTTTGTTTATTGCTATGTTAGTTGATTTATGATTATGGAGCCTGGGTGGCTTACATGTTGTTATAGACTGTTGATTATGGTTTTTGAGCCTTGGTGGCTTGTTTACAGTTTTAAGCCTTGGTGGCTGTTTAATGGTTTTAGGACTTTGATGGCTCATGTTCATGCTTGGTGGGGCATGAATTTATTGAGTGGTGGCATTGGAGCCCCGATTGGTCGCTCGTGAGTTGATGACCTTTGGTGCGGTGAGCCCGGGTCTTGTCTTACTCTTGATTATTTTTGCGATGATCGCAATGTGTTTGCGGCCCTCGTGCGATTGAGGCCATCCATCCGGATAGCCCTAGTGGCTTTTAGTGCGTTTTCTTGTGTAGTATGGGGAAAGAATTGGGTGGGCTTAATTTTCCTATATTTTGGCATTTTTGGACGAAGGTGTTGGTTTCTAAGCACAAGATGAAGTTCAATGAGAAGGCAACTCGGACATGGATTCAATTTCAACTTCTTTATAATGTATTTTCACCCAACAAGGCTTGTCAGCATGAGGGTTCATTTTCTATTATGATTTATGACCTTAGCATAGGTTAGTGATCCCATTATTGCCGGGTTTTTCCTCGAAAACCCGAAAGGGCGAGGTTTTTTAATCCCGACCATAATGTTTTCACTAACTTGCTTTGATATGTATCATGTTTTCTGTTTATGGAGATGCCTACTAGGGCCATTTTGTCTACCGTGTCTCTATAGCTCTAGAACCTTATTTTGTTTAGTTACCGATCAATTGTTTTATCCATCATTATTCCACATGTCTATCTTGCTTTCATCTTCTCATTCTCCATATTTTTCTCTCAGAAAACCTAGCTCAAGTTTGAGCTTCAAATGAGTTGATTTCTTCTTCCCAATATTCTTCCTTTAGTTGTTTAAAGTTCAATGGATCTTTGCCTTAAATTAGTGTGCCTCCAAATTCATAGAGTTTGTGATATTAGTGAATCTGAAACCTTAAGCCTTATTAAAACCTTAGAAGCCAATTCCCATAAAGTCACGATATCAAGTACTCTATTGTGTAGAAGTAGCAATTTGAATTGATTGTCAAAATATGACTTTCAACTCTGATTTAAGCCACTTCACCCTCCGGCCATGGAGGGCAACCCTCGTCTCTGTGACACCTTGTTATTGATATTTTAGTAATTATATTGTTTGAGAATAAAAAGATAAAGCCTTGAGGCATTTAAGTGTTTTTCTAAGGAAGTTGAGGTTTAAACTAAAAGGAAAATTAAATGTGTTAGTTTGACAGTGTTGGTGAATATTTATCGGGGGGCATTTAAAAAGTCTTGCTTAGATCATGGAATAAAAAAGCAACTTACTTGTATGGTACATCCGAAAACACTTTGGGCAAAAGCCTTCTTTTTGGAAAAAGTGGGTTTCCCCTGCTTGAAATAGTTTCTTGGCAAAAAGCAGGGGAGAGAGGGTTTTCTGTTTGAAATACTTTCTTGGGCAAAACAGAGTGAGAATTTTCTGCAAACCATTCATTGCCCATGTAGAGGGTTAGCATTTAAATGAATTCCAACTTCTCCAGCTATCTTTGGATACCAAAATCTTCGCAATTGTGAAGCAAGATTCTAGATGTGAAGCAATATTCTAGACTTGCTTGTGGATTTCTCCAAGAATCTACTTATGACCTTTGGTATCAATTGATTATGGGACAAACGTTCCCGAACAAGCCTTTCTTCCTAGAATACTCCTTTGTACCAAGTTGTGTCACAATTTGAAACTGACTTTATTGAAGTTTAGCTTGAAGGATTCGTTGGAAACAAAAATAGCTCTTGCCACTGGCATTTTCAGAGGATGAGATCTAGGGAGAATTGGTGGAGAAATGTAGAATGACATCCTCCTGTTGCATGAAACAGCACTTTGGACGTGTATGTCTTTGGGACGACCAGCAACGCTTAGAAATAGAGATTTTGCTTCATTGGAAGCTTTTTTCAATCTATATAGCTTTGTAAAGCTTCTAGGATTCTGATGAAGGATATAAGTTAAAAAAGGAAAAAAAAAAGACAGCAAGCAGATGCTTATTCTTCTGAATTCAGATCAAACGAAAATAACCATGTGTTATGGATTGCATATTTCACGCATCCTTGATTTTCATTGCTTCCAAAGGATAAGCTTCTTAGCTCTCAAGAAGAAGGAAAACTTTTTGTGATTGAAATCCAACGACAAAATTAATTCTTGAAACATTGTAAATGTTAATAGGTTTTGCCAAGAAAGTGCTATCAAGATACCTATTTAATCATTATCTCATTTATCAAAAGAAGTGTTTTGAAGTGTAGCTGAGTTTGTAGATTTCCATGACTTTGTAGGATTTGCATCTAAAGTTGATTGAGAGGAATTTGTACCAGAATTTGTAGATTTCCCTGAATTTGTAGAATTTGCAGCTGAAGCTGATTGAGAAGAACCAAGGAAAGACAGATTTGGCATGACATTGGGAAGACTGGGAAGTGCAGCTTCGGCATCCAGTATCTGGCAGCATCTTTTTATGCTTGGTCTCTGCTCAGCATCAGGATGGCCACAAAGCAAGCCCAGAGACAACATAACTCTCATCTGCTCAACATCATAATGTGATTGAAGTCTAGCATCGGCAACTCCAAGCAGATCATTGTTCTTTTGTGCTTGCCAAACCCATTCCAGCAAAAATAAATATTCTTGATTCTCCCATGGCATGCTAAGAACAGGTTTTCCACATGCCATTTCCAGAAGTAAGATACCATAACTATATATATCAGATTTGACACTAGCTCTACCCATCCAGGCTAGTTCTGGCGCGATATAGCCAAAGGTACCTGCCATTGTCATGGTTTGTGATTGAGTACTTTGCATGAGCTTCGAAAGTCCAAAATCTCCCAAACGTGCCACAAAGTTGTTATCTAACAGCACATTTGCAGCCTTGATATCTCTATGTATAATTCTTTGTTCCCATCCCCCATGTAAGAATGCCAACCCCTCTGCCACTCCCTTTGCTATCTCATACCTCTGGCCCCATGTCAAAAGACGGTCTGATGAAAATAAATGCTGATTCAGACTCCCATTTGGCATGTAGTCATAAACCAGAATCAATTTTTCTTGCTCATGGCACCAGCCTCTTAATCCAACTAAATTTTTGTGCCTAAAAAGACCTATAACGGAAAGCTCTGCTGAAAATTGTTGATGCCCTTCTACTGACATTACCTTCACTGCCACTTCAGTTTTATTGCCACTTCAGTTTTATCACTGGGCAATACCCCTTTATAAACACTCCCATATCCCCCCTTACCAAGCATCAGGCTCTCGCTAAATCCTTTGGTGGCTGTGCTCAGGTCTGCATAGCCAAACCTTGAAAAGGGAGCTTCTACACATTTAGAATCCCACTGCGGTGGCAGAGTTTGAGCCAAAACTTTCCTTCTCTTGAGGCAGGCAAAGCAAGCAATTGCTGCAGAGACACACAGTGCAACAGCGAGGGGAACTGCTATGGCTAGTGGAACAAGCAGGCTTTTGGAAGAAGAAGAAGAAGCAGTGGACAATGGTGTTGGTGCTGATGATGATCCTGATGTTAAATTTGATGGTGACGGCAATGGTGATGGCGATAGCGATGGTGATGGTGATGAAGAAGGAGATGTTGAGGAAGATGGAGATGGTAGAGGTGTAGTAGTATTGCTACTACATTGGCTCTGGCATCCAGTTCCACAGTAAGCTGAAGTAACCCCGCAGTATCCGTACCCGCTGCAGCAGAGATTATTTTTACAAAGGGCATTGCTTGCTTGAATACCACATTCCCCAGCTGTTGTGGTGCTATTAGTAGTACCATTGCATTGGCTCTGGCATCCCAAACCACAATACTGAGAACCGAATCCACAATAACCATATTTGCTGCAACACTGATTAGCTTCACAAAGAGCTCCTCCAGCTGCTTCCCCACAATCTTGTGCTGTGGTGCCTGATAGCAACGTTAGTACCAACAGAAGAACAACAGTTGAAATATTGAACATACTTTGAAATGTTGAAACACTGAAGATGCTTTGGTAATGCAGAAACTAAGAACCCAGCTTAAGCCTTTAGTATTGACATCACACGAACAGTGAAGCTATGCAACGAATAACTTAATCTTTTTAGTATTGACATTACATGAACAGGGAAGCTATGCAACGAAGAATTTTTCTTGTCACCATTATAGCCACGATTGCCCAATAGAAAATACTCAGCCCAGATAGAATATGACATGATTCCTTGGCGAACGAACTACAAAGTGGTCACCACGAGATGTAGGAGAACTGCTGGAGAATGGCAGGCTCGCGCATTGAATGAAACGCAACAATAATACATTGTGATTTAAGAAATCAAGCAAACAAGACTCGTTCTTCACTAACGAACTGAACTGGTCATTAAGTAGTTCCTAAGCAATAAAAAGACCTGCAACCTCGGAGCATAACGTGCCCTCCTACATATCGATTGTCTGGCCACCGTACGGTTGTTGGAGGTATTAGATACAACGAATGCTTTTTTTTTCCTTAAAAACACCAGGATAACACACGATTGCCCAATAGAAAATACTCAGCTCGAATAGAATATCACATGGCTCCTTCGCGAACGAACTGGTCATTGTTTGAGATCCAGGTAGAACTAGTGGAGAATGGCGGCCTCGCGATAAATGAAACTGCAAGATTAATATGATAAGCTTACATTGTGAGTTAAAAAATCAAACAAACAAGACTCCTTCTTCACTAGAACAAACTGAAGTGATCATGGAGAGAAATGTAGAATATGATACTTAACGATTTTGGGAGCTATAAGAGCAAGCAGCGAAAACCCAAAACGGAGGGCTCTGCAATGGGGGCAAGAGTGCTAGTATGGGCGCTGCTGGTAGGGGCTTTATTAGCAATGCAAAGCATTGAAGCGCAGACCTGCGGGAGCCAGGCAGGAGGAGCATATTGCTCTCCGGGGTATTGCTGCAGCCAATATGGATGGTGCGGCACTACGTCTGCATACTGCGGAACCGGCTGCCAAAGCCAGTGCAACCAAGAGCAGTGTGGTAAGCAGGCCAATATGGCCTCCTGTGCCTCCGGCTATTGTTGCAGCCAGTATGGCTTCTGCGGCACCTCCTCTGCCTACTGCGGAACTGGCTGCCAAAGCGGCCCTTGTTCTGGCGGCACCCCCAGCCCCCGCCTCCCAGCCCGTCCCCCGCTGGCGGCACTTCCATCAAACTTGGTTACTGGGGCAACTGGGAAGCTGACCCTCTACCATCAACTCTTGCCTCTATACCCATCTCCTCTATGCCTTTGCCAACCTCAACTCTGATTTCACCGTCTCCGCCGACTACACCACCATCTCCTCCTTTGTCTCTAAGGTTCGCCTCAAAAACCCTAATGTCAAAACTCTCATCTCCATTGGGGGTGGTAGTAGTGACCCCTATGCCTTTTCTCGCATGGTTAGCTCCTCTACCTCTCGCTCTACCTTTATCACCAAAGCATTGCCCTTGCCCCGAACATATAACTTTGATGGTCTAGACCTTGATTGGGAATACCACGATGTGGCCCGGTGACATGACTAACCTTGGCCTTCTGTTCCAAGAATGGCGTGCGAGTGCTCCCAGCATGCTTCTTGCTGCAGCTGTTTACTATAAGAATCCTCTAGCTGATTGGATGGGAGGTGCGTCTTATCCAACCTCCTCGATTCAATCAAATCTCAACTGGTGCTTGTCATGAGTTATGACCTCCATGGTTCATGGGAAAGTTACACCAATAACCCAAAGACCCCTTTATGACCCTACTTATCCCAATCGTGAATGGTGACTATGGTTTGACAAAATGGTTGAGCTATCTCGGTGCACAAAAGATTGTGTATGGATTCCCCGTGATATGGAGTGACTTGGACCTTGACTACATCCAATCATGGTCTTGGCTCCCTGCAAATCCAACTTATGCTACACCTTCTTATGCCTCTATTGCTAGTTAAGGGCCACTTGTTGTCCATGATACATCTACCAAGTCTACATATGCATATAGCGGCACGACACTGGACCGGATATGATGATGCATGGTCGATCACAAACAAGGTGAACTATTTGAAATCTAAAGGACTACAAGGCTATGGATTCTGGACACCTCTTCAAGACGATTCTACCTTTACCCTTGCTAAGCAGGTAATTACTTCAAACACATTTTAACACTTGCACTCTATGTGATATGATTTTGACCCGTTTGCTTGTTTGTAGCTGCTAAAAGCATTGGATGGGAAGTATTGCGATGGAACAATCATACCATAACACGTTTTCAACATGTCGATCTACATTATAATTGTGTTGCCTTTTTTATTCAATATTTGTACTATTATTTATAAGAAGATTTGTATTATTTGCTAAGATCTAATTGCTTGGAGAATGTTCTAACTTGAGGCAGTATGATACCATGTATAAAGTCCAACAAAAAAGAGTTGCAATTTAACATTAGTTTGGTTAGACCCGAACCATGTGCAAGTTACTTTGCAATTCATGCCTTAAACAACAACATAACAATTAACAAATACAAGAAATTTATCGCGGCGGAACATTTCTCTTTTTCTGAGTGTATTATCGGGGAATTTGTGTCAACTTGGCACCAATATCATTTCCAGCCGGATCTCAAACCATAATGCTTTGCCATCATATTGAAGAAAATCAAATGTTATTTCGAGTATCTCAAAATGGGGTCAGATTTTGAGATTCAATTGCGAGTATCATGTTAGACAATACTACCCCACTGTATAAAAAAGAAGTGAACATTTGAAAAAATCCTCATTAACTAAGAAAAAATGCCATTTCAATGTTGAAGTTGTTCAATAGTTAAGATTGGATCTTAATCACAATAATCTAACATAATATAAGGGCATATTCAAAGTCTACTTCATCAAGAATTGCATAAGATTAGGGGATATTTTTGGAGAATGATCAATTTACTAATTGTGTTGCTAGATCGAGTTTCAAACTTTTCCATTGTGGGCATTTTTTACATTTGATCTATTCACTAATCGAGTTACCTAGATCGAGTTTAAGACTTTATTGATCAATCTACTGTGTTGGGGTTCTAGACTATTCCATTGTGGCTTAATCTTGCATTTTTTGACATCAAAGCCTCATCAATTGACTTGTTTCCAAACCACAATAGATGTGTTAGGTTGCCCTTTCCCTCACCCAAAAACCCATGCTGTTAATCCATTTGTGAGTACTGGTCTTTAAATAGTGGCTCAATTAGTCATACACAACTCAAAAGAATACATACACCTAACATCAATCCATCCATTTCAATTAATTTTTTCAACCATCTACAAAGTAGCGACGATGCAATGCATCACCAAAAATAAGTTAATGAAACATCCAATTTATACTTAGTTGTTGAGGATAGTTCATGAAAAAATATATTCTATCGGGTTGTGACCTTGGCACAAGCATTCAAACAGATGCTTGAACATTTCTTTGTCCAACTTTTCTAGGCATACATTAAAGGCCACCTTGTATATAAGATACTTAGAATTAAAAAGTTATTAGTTGTTGAAGAAACTTTAAGGGCTATGCAAAAAGCTATTAGTTGTTGAAAATACCCAGTGAAAAAAGAAAATATATTCTATCAGGTTGTTGCCACATGCATGCATCCAAATAGAACACAAGCATGCATCCAAACAGATGCTTGCAATGAGCACATATCCTCTACCATAATGATCAAGAAGTCTATCAAAACACAACCTTTCTAGGCATACATTAATATACGTTCTTGCCTTTTTTGGGATGCATACATTAACATAGGCTCTTGAGGCAAACAAGTGAAGATATTTGAATGCATGTGGGAATTTCCTGTCAGCTTGAAACGTTTGAAGGTTGAGTCTAGTATTAATGTCGATGGTTGAGAATGCAATCCAATTCAATGTTCATTTTATCGTAGGTTTGTGGGTGCTTCCAAAGTTGGTAATCATGAGTTAAGACTTTTTTCATAATATGAAATGCATTAGATTTGAAGAACATTGATTCTGCACACATGAAATGCAAAATCATTAACTAATATCATCTCAAAAGAACATTTTTCTGCCTTCAAGGGTTTAACACGTGTGACTGACAAATGTGGCATCATCTTACTATTGTCTAGTACACCAAAGGCAACTATAGCTTACTATACCTTGGGTAACAGCATGATGACAAATGACTAGCTCATCAGGGGCGCTATGCCTATCAATAACCCTGGTCCATACAAGAATAACATCACCCATTTCTACGTCATTTGGTAAAGTATTTGATATATGTTGCAGAAAGCATTTACCAGTCTTATTTAGCCATAGGCCAAGACATAGATTTGCATATTCCTTTATATTTTTCTAGTTTTGTAACTTCGTAAACTTTTGTTAGTGTCCTCCATTGTTAGTGTCCTCCGGATAGCTAATTGAATGTCAATCACTCTCGGATCCAAGAGTCTTGAGTCTTTGATTTTCAACATTGGACATCCTTTAGTTATCAATACAACTAGGTGTAGTCCAACTTTCAAATGTCCAATCAAGAATGTTGGCAAGAAGAAATCGTCATTTATATAAGTTGCACTGCCTAGGTTTATAGCTTTCTTTGATTTGTCTTGGGTCCTTCCCAAGACCTTCAATGTAGCAAGGCGTATCTCAAAAAACTTTTCGGTGAAAGCATGCTAGGGTGTACCATCTAAAGTTCTTTTTTTAGGGAGTCTTAAACTACCCAAAAAGTACCCAACAGGTGGCTTGGGAACTTGCATTAATGTCTCAATAAACAATAAGTTTGAGATTTATTCATCCATTTTAGTCTCTAATAGTATTGTCATCCTCTAATACTATAGATTGATATGTTATTGACCTTGAAAGACAAAATTTTTGGATTGATTTTAATGGAAAGAAAAGTAGAAAGTACCCGAGTTTAAAAAGTACCCAGGTGTAGGTATTTTTGAGGGTTCCAAAGTGGTGCAAGTAGCATGCTTTCACCCTTCAACGGATCTATTTTCTTTACAGTGACAACTCCTTTTCTTGACGCTTGCTCGCTCTAAAAAGTATAAGAAAAATACAATTCAATGTACATTGTAACCTTATGGTGTTAGCATACTATGGATTGTATCATGGTCTAGAGATTTTAGACACATTTTCAAAACAATCATACCATAACAATCATACCATATCGACATTATAATTATGTTGCCTTTCTTTATTCAATATTTGTACTATTATTTATAAGAAGATTTGTATTATTTGCTAAAGATCTAATTGCTTGGAGAATGTTCTAACTTGAGGTAGTATATTACCATGTATAAAGTCCAACAAAAGGAGTTGCAATTTAACATTAGTTTGGTTAGTAATGCAAGTTACTTTGCAATTCATGCCTTTAAACAACAATATAACAATTAACAAATATAGATCTAGGTTGAACGCGAAAGACCTTTTAACTTATGTATAGGATTTCATGTGCAGTAAGATGTGTCATTAACTGTCATAAAGCACATTAATTGGTAGTTAATCCTAGTTAGTGCGTAATAAGTGGTCGCCCCATGCATCCATATATCAAGCCTTTTTCATCATTACAAACAAGTGCCTCATGGTGTTTGAGTTTCAATTATGCTAGTGGACGCTCCTCTTCACTCTATAGGTGGATGACCAACCTCCACCTAGATAAAGTATTGTTTCTATATGATCTCCATTTCTAGATGCTTTGAGTTTATTTATACCCGTTTCCCTTCGTCTTGCTTTTTCTTCAATATTATACATTCATTAGTTGAGGGCGGTTGATGATGGAGGCATGGAGTCTCGGATGATTTTGGCGGCATTAGAGGTGCATTGCAATTTGGGGTTGAAGCCCCACGAGGAAAAACTTGGTTGGAAAATAATGTCACTAAAGCGAGATTGGGATTACATGCGGGCCAGATGATGATGAAGCGAGATGATGAAGCACATGTTAAAAAGGGAAACAAAGGCAAAAGGCAAAGGTGGCATGTTAAATGGGAACAAAGCATGTGATGAAAACATAAGGACCTTAGAGAAGGTAACTGGGATATTGGAAAAGCAATTATAGCTGTCACTAAGAATCACAGGCGGTAGGAAGTGAGTTGAAAGGCAATGAGAAGTTTCTAAGTGCAAAAAATGATATTGGAAGAGGCTGAGAACAATTTAAAGACAGCTGGTTGGCCACAAAAGCGGGGAGGAGTTCAAGCTTAATCAAAGTGAATTAGAGGCAGAAATTAAAGATTTGGAAGGCGGTGTCGAGGAGGAAGCTTGGCCGCGGGAACAAGGTACAAAAAAGGTAATGAACCCTACACGTATTCTTGGCGGGTCACATGTAAAATCAAACTTGAGAAGGAGTTAAAAGATCTTGAGGAAGAAGCAGTTATACGCATTTCTACATAAGCAACATGTGGAAGGCGAAAAGCGGATCTTTGCTGCAACATTTAGCACATCTACTATTATACGAGATAAGTTGTTAGTGCAAGATCTTTTTTATATATGTGCAGCATGTGGTTTGGAATTTACTAAATCCGACAGGTTAAGTTTAGCACTGAATTGCCAAACATGAGTATCATATAGCTTGTTGCTCACTGTTGAGAAAAGGACAATGTATTTATGGTTGTAGTGAAAAGGTGCGGAGGGCTCATTTGAAGAGCTAGGTTTTGGCCATCTTGCGGCATTCAGGTGCTTCAAACAGTACACCAAAAAAAGATGTGCTAAGCCATCCTGCTCCTGAGGTCTCATCCTACATGGTTGAGAGAAGGACAATGGTCCCATTTAAAGATGCACAACCCTTGCAAAGTCCTAAAAGAGTGCAATCAATTGTAATGATGTGAGGTAACCTCAAAACAACAAGTCATTGATGGTAAGGTGGAAGCGGCTTGTCCCAAAAGCTCTCAAGAAGCTATCGAGGTTGTCCAACCCTGTCCAAGAACTAGTTATGAAAAGACAACATACCACGATGTAGTGATTCCCTTGGATCTCGGGCAACTTGGGTGATTTTTGATAAAAAGGGAAGGGCCCGAAAGAACAAAGAAAGAAAAAGGTGGAGGAATGCATAGAAGTTTTTCAGCTACAAGAAAGAAAACAGAAACCAGGTGAAAGATGCAAGAGGCGGTTTCAATTATAACACCGCATCTATCAAAGTGTTTTTCTGAAAAAATCTGCAGAATCAGGCCCTCAATTTTTCAAGTGAGCGATGTTCAATAAATCTTTTACAATTCCTAGAAAGTCAGTATGGGAAGTGTTGAGAAAAGCCACAGGTTAGATTGCAAAGTAAAATTTTGAATATTATTGATTTTCTTTTTTGCATTTAATGTAGGATTACCAATTGACTCAGTTATGTCAGAGAATCCTGCTGTTGATACAAAAAGGTTTTCCATATTCAACCTATCATTCATTTTCATCTTCATCTATTTATTCATATAGTACTTCCTGTTGTGAAGGTATTCAGGGTGTTCCAACCAATTAAAAACTGATTTGGCAGCAAAAGATAAACTTGTTGTCTTGGATTTAAATGGTGTGCTGGTAAAAACTTTTGGTATTAATGAACACATACGCCTTCAAACAAGATTGATAATGCAATATACTAATAGGGAAAAGTGATATTCAGATCAGATACAGTGTTGTTCCTGAAGACTTTGTTACAGAAGTGTAGTGTTGATATACGGTCATCAATGCAACTCTCTAACGTGGAAGATGTGCTTCAAGTGCTATGTCGATTTGAAGGACAACTTTGTATTTATTTACTAAACACAGTTTGTCAGATCATATGATGAAGCTACTTGGAAAAGTAATGGACTCAACCAAACTTCAAAGGTAAAACTTTGCTTATTGATGATTCATTGTATAAGGCTTACCTTGGTAGCCCCTGGAATCTTCTGCTAGTACCTTCATTTAAAATGGATGTCTGTGACGAAATGCCAACAGTCCTTACCCCAAAGATAGAAGAAATACTGGAGGCCAAGACCGGGCCAGAAATGAAGATACTAGTGAAGAAAACACATCCATAAAGCCCTAGCCTCTAACAAACGAAAGATTATGAAGTTATACACAAAAAGCTTTATGGAAAACAACATCAATAGTGCACCCTAATGAATGAGGAATTGAAGAAGGTTTATGGCGATGAAGATTGTCATTTTCCATTAGTGTGATTAAACTGAGACATTGCGTTATTTATGTTTGTGCTTTATTGCTGAATTCCAACAATTCTGAATTTTGAATTGTGCGTAACATGTTGATTTATATGGAATATTTATGTTATTTAATGTTGAATTTCAAGGGGTGCTTAAATTTAATAGACTCTTGTAATGTTCAAAGTGCCTACTTGATTGTTTGCAAGTGGTAGTGAATGTACGGGTTGCTAGTGCTTCTTTGTTATCTTTGTGGCCTTGCTAAATATATAATTATTTAAAAGCTAGTTGTTCATTGCATAAGTGCTGCGTGTTAGCGAGTGCTTACTCACGTGCACCGCTTGAAACTAATTAAAATGCTTAGTGTTTGACCTAGAGCAACATTACATTCAATGCAATTTGAATGGACATTTCCAAGAATTCAATGGCATGGCACTTTAAATGATGTAGCAATCTAAGGTTTGATGGATGTTAGACATATATACAAATAAATTTATTATGTAAGAGGATCTTGTAGGTAGATGACATATAAACAAAAGCGAGGATTTAGTTAATTAGAAAATTTGATTTTCTCAATCGACAACTGAGCTGGTTGCAATACCCTCTGGAAAGGGAAAATTTGTTATTGTCAAGCAAATTGCAATGGCGATCGGAGACACTTTGGCTCGCCATTTTTTTCAGGGGAAAAAGCACCGTATGGGCATGCCTTCATTGTGTTGGAACATAAAACCGACGGGCATAAACACCACGGTGCCACGAAATCGCCATGGCGATGTTTTTGACCGTAGTCAAAGTGGGTCTTGAGTGCAAGCTTTATGGGAGCGGTTTAACATCATTCCCAGATTATCGAACATGTCGGTGAAGATCGCGATGGCGATCTTTTCAGGCAAGTTCGCATAATATTATTTGGATAATAATACACAACTTTTGGATAATAATACACAAGTTCACCATTCCTAATCGGTAAAAAAAGTAACAAAATATACACAAAGTTCAATAAAGCACAAAACTTTATGATATTTCAAAGTGATTACATGAGCTTTCACATCCAATAAAGCCGATTACATCACTTCCGTTATATTGAGTCTCTTTCACATAATGCTGAGTAATGCCAAGTTCCTTGGCCATTCTATCTGCATGTTCCTTTCCTAACGGGGTCCGTGAGAGATTCATTTCGAATATCCCGTAATTGAAGGGATCTCTACGTTCATTGCATTGGCGATATCCCGCACACGCCCTGAGCACTGTGTAACCAACAATTCCTCCCGTAGTTCACTAGAGAATTCAGACGTGCCCAGTAATTTCCTTCTCTTGCTTCCTTCGATGTTTTAAGGTCTTGGTGAGAGTCGGCTTCCGGGACGGACCCGGTATTCAAAGCTGGGTAGATTGAGTTACTAATGGCAATACACCTTCAAATTTACGTTCGCCTCGAGCTTTTTGAATGTATGATCGAAAGTGCGTCTGACGGTCCTTTCCATCTTCTCTAGCAAAGCCCGAAGTTTTAAGTAGCCTCTCGTTCAAAGCCTTTACGATCTAACCGGATCCGAATCTTCGCCCATTTTACTCGACGGTCTCACCGAGTTATTTTGAAGTCCCGAATGCGTGCAGACCGGTTATGGACTTCTTTGTGAATTCTTCTTCTTCTTCACACTTAGGCCTTGCCATTTTTCTAATAATCTCGAAGAAGGATCTCAAAACCCTGCACACCTTGTCGTCATACTCAAAGGAAACGCTTCGTTTCCCTTGCATCGAAACCACTCTAGAAGCCGTCCCAGAGAAGAAGTCAAGAAACGACCGCGTCTTTGGGAACCAACTCCTTGACCATATGGCGTAAATATATGGCGTTTTAGCGGCCTTTAAGAACAAAGTCCCCTTCCATAGCTGCCCATGAGAACTTGGGCTTACCCGTGAAGTATTCTGATACTTTTCTTGGTTTTTAGCGTCCATCTCCTCATTACCCAATTGAATATTTTGGAAGAGGTGTGCCTCACGGGTACCTTTAGTCCCCGGAGTTAGACGCAGACCAACACTGGCCGCAGGGCAAGATCTGGCGCCTCACTTCTATTGATCGTTACATGGGTGACGAATACTGAAATTCCTTAACCATTTTCTTGCTAACCCAGCCCAGTTCTTCATAAGCACCCTCGAGACATGTGAACTCCCCCGATCGACTTTGGCTGCATAAAGGTTTGGCGAGCGGATCTCAAGAACATGACGATGTGATATACCTGGGTTAATGTCGACTGCAATCTCGTTGAATAGATCCGTGTACTTTTAACTTCCTGCATTGTTGAAACTGGCATATCAATAAAAACCATTGTGGCATTTTTACATTACTTGCCCCCACATAAGAATACCCGATTTTTTATTCTTTGCTTGCACAATGTTTCTCTTTTCTTCGGTTTCCTTGCTTTATCTTATTTGAGTATAGCCGTAATAGCTTCTAAAAAAAACAAATCGTAATATTTCCCGGGCGTGATCCTTGTTATAGTTGGCCTTGATATAATCAAAATCCATACATGCTATATCAAGTAGCCTCTATTCATTGAGCTCGGGGAAGAGTGCCATTAAGCTCCTCCATGCTCGCATTGTTTATCTAACAAGCAATTGGCATATGATAGCACCTCACGGTGCAAGGTCGAGTTCCGAGGTCTAAGGCCCTCTCGCTGCGGTCATGCCCTGCCGGTATATCCGTGTTGCACCTTCAAATTTGTCTTTCCCACCGAATCCGTCCATAAGTTGGGCTACCTCCGCATTATTCATGCCACGAAGGTACCCGAGAAATGTTTATTGAAAAAATCTTTTCTTTGGCTTGTCGCCGGTTCATATGATAGCCCGCCCTCACCTAATTTATTTACAACCTCCATGAACTTTTTGCCCATGGTTAGTCGTGCATAAACAAACCTGCTTTTAGTCTTTAAGTTCTTTGACCTTCAATGTTGTGGTCGCCACTTCAACAAAATCTTGTAATGAAATCTTTGGTTAGGATCGTGGTCGCGATCGCTTCAGCAAAAGTGAATAGGCTTACCTTCCAAGCTGAAATTCTTCTTTGTGCCATTGGTCCTTGTGGAGGGCAACCGAAAAGCCTTGTGCTGATTACGCAGTTGTTGAAGCTTCTCCACTAGTGGCTCTCGTACCAAATTAATGCGCAATTATGTCGTTGCATTGAAGAGATAATTGAATGTACTGTTGTTGGACGTGTTTCCATTGAGCACCCACGTTCTTCTTTTGGCGTAAACTTTAGCAAACTCAGGGCATTGCTCAACGCCGCCCATCACGAGCAAAGGATTCTCTGATCGAAGATACTTACTTTTGTGAACCAATTCACCCCCCCCGGATAAAAATTTTAAACTCTTGAGCTTTTTGTTGTACGCTTACGCGCAGCTTTTTTCCTCGAGGGGTTGAACTTCGCCTCGGGCATCTGAGTAGCGTAGCCCGTTATTGCGGTTAAAGGGGGTTTTGGGACACCCGATGAGGTAGGCGTAGATGATGTAGAAGGTCGGCTCTTATCATCTCAGTATTTAACCAAAGTTTAATCTTGAAAACGCGGTCTTCTTATGTAACGGGTTCTTCCTTTTCACTAGAATCTACTATAGGGGAGGCATGAGCAATTTTGGAGCGATAGGATCTACAAATCGGCTGAAGAAATTGGATTACCGGAGGAAGTCACCTACTGGATCTTTCTAAGCGCATGATTCACCAACCGCAGCCAATGGAACAAATAACCTTTTTTAGCAACCGCATGCAACCAATTTGTATCCATAATGCGAGGATATCTTGTTGTCTTTAGTAGCCTTTAAGGCACAAGAAGGAGGCTTCTTTATCACCGGCAAGCCCCTTTTCGCACTTGTTGGAAGCCCACAAGAAGGTTCATTGCATTTGATACCGTGAGAGACAAAGAATCATATGATGGCAGTATCCAAGCATACCCCTTTGCACTCGCTGCCACTAGCCGCTTGTTCTCATTGCTTGCGATTATGATGCTAGAGTCGAGTTCGCTATCGCGCAGATTTACTCCTTTCACAACCGGCAGCTGCGCCAAGTAGTCCTCCACGCTATATATAATAAAGATCCCCGCGTTGTTCTTCGTGCCCTCCCACATGGCAACTGATGATGCCCAACCGTTCAAAGTCATCTCGGCCTTTTCCTGCCCGGAAGAAGGGCCTTCCTTCCTCAGCGTCCCCTTTGATATGTGGTATTGCCCGGCAATTTCCATGCACCACTTTTGTCGAGTTACTATGCGCATGGGTTCAACGTTTGGCCCTCGAAAGAGGTCAAGTCTTGCATGTAGATCATTAAAAAGGTTAAGACATCGCCATGGCTTTTATGTTTAGCTAAATTTAAATTAACAAACAACTTAATACAAAAAGTGCCTCCAAGGAATGCGTAGCAATCATTTAGACAACTATATGCTACTTGTTATAAATAAACCCCTCGTGAAATCAGGCGCCGCGATTAGTGAGGGGCACTTGAAACATGTTAAAACAAAAAGTGCTTCCAAGGAATGCGACCGCGATCCTTGGAAGCAATGCAAACAAGAATGTCCCCGGTTTTGTTCTAACAATCGCTTTCGCGATCCTTTAGATAACTAAAAGTTACATGTTATTAATAAACCGCTTCCCGCCCGTCGCGGCGCGATTTGAAACTATAAACCTAAAACTTATACGAGATAGAGATCGAACATCGCTGATCGCGATCATGTCGAGCTCTTTTGATTGAAAATATAAGATGCTAATGGTGTGAATTGACTAGTGCTAAAAAAAAGCACATTATGATGTTGAGCGGATGAGAGTTATGTTGTTTTCTGGGCTTGCTTTGTGGCCATCCTGATGCTGAATAGAGACCAAGCATAAAAGATGCTTGCCGGATACTTTCGATCTATCGGCCGCACTTCCCGGGGCTTCCCAATGTCATGCCAAATCTGCCTTTCCTTGGTTCCTCTCGACGCCTTCACCGCAAATTCTAAAATTCGGGGAAATCTACAAATTATGGTACAAATTCTCTCAATCAACTTCAGGTGCAAATCCTACAAATTCATGGAAATCTACAAACTCGGCTACACTTGAAAACACTCCTTTTGATAAATGAGATAATGATTAAATAGGTATCTTGATAGCACTTTCTTGGCAAAACCTATTAACATTTATAATGTTTCAAGAATTAATTTTATCATTGGATTTTAATCACGAAAAGTTTTCCTTCTTCTTCGAGCTAAGAAGCTTATCCTTTGGAAGCAATGAAAATCAAGGATGCGTGACATATGCAATCCATAACACATGGTTATTTTCGCTTTGATCCTCAATTCGGAAGAATAAGCACCCGCTTGCTTTCTTTCTTTTCTTTTTTAACTTACATCCTTCATCGGAATCCTAAAAGCTCTAGTAGGCTATATAGATTGGAAAAACTTCCAATGAAGCAAAAATCTCTATTTCTAAGCTACCGGTCGCTCCAAAGACATACATGTCAAGTGTTGTTTCATGCAATGCGAGGATGTCATTCCACATTTCTCCACCAATCCTCCCTAGATCTCATCCTCACGAAAATGCGGTGCAAGAGATATTTTTGTTTCCATCGGATCCTTCAAACCAAACTTCAATAAAGTCGTTTCAAATTCGACACAACTTGGTACAAAGGGAGTATTCTAGGAAGAATTACTTGTTTGGGAATGTTTGTCCCATAATCAATTGATACCAAAGGTCATAGGTAGATTCTTGAGAAATTCACAAGCAAGTCTAGAATCTTGCTTCACATCTAGAATCTTGCTTCACAATTGTGAAGATTTTGGTATCCATAGATAGGCGGAGAAGCCGAATTAATCTAAATGCTAACCCTCTACATGGGCAGCAATGGTTTGCACAAATTCTCACTCAATTCAATAGAAAATCGACCTCTCTCCTTTTTGCCCAAGAAAGTATTGCAAACAAGAAAACCCTCTCTCCTGCTTTTGCCAAGAAAGTATTTCAAGCAGAAAATCCACTTTTTCAAGAAAAAGACGGCGCTTGCCCAAAGTGTCATCGGCATCATGATTATTCTCCACCGCGGTTGATGCCGGTTTTATTTCACGCCAGGGTGATGCATATTTTCACATAATGGTTCTCCATCCATTGGGTGATGCTTTTCCACCCTATGGATGATGCTATCTCTTTTTTCATTGTGTTCTTTTCATCCGCTTTCATCACTCATATCTTGGGAACTTATTGGTGCAGCTTGTTTCATCATGGCCATGCATGTTTGCTTTTCTCTAACCATTCACAGGGTGTTTGTTAGGGGTTCTTTTTTGTGTTCCTTGCAGGATTCAGCCCGCCTTTCCGGTCTATATTTATTTTGTGCCATCAACCCATCCCCTTCGGTTCTCCATATGCAACACATTCAAAGGATTTTCGTCTTGGGGTCTTGCTATGTTTGTGTTCGCCATCAACCCATCTCCTTAGGTTCTCCAGCAACACATTCAAGGTTGTTGGCGACCATTTCTCATTAGGGTTTTCCTCAAAACCGAAAGGGCCGGGTTTTTCCCGATGAGAAGTTGTCGCCATTACCTTTCTATATTGCTCAGCAAGATTTCTTTTTACGGTAGTCCGATATTGTTCTATGGTCGGCTATCCTCTCTATTCTTCAAAACATTGTATACTGTCTTTGTGATGAATGACAAGCTGCCTATGGCGGTTTTGTGTCTCTTTGCGAACCTTCCCAAAACTCACACTTGCATGATGATGTGGTCGATTTTCTGATTTCGGGCGACAAAGATGTTGCTTTTCGATCATGTTCCCCGATAGCTAGCAGCTCACCCGCATGTAACTTGCATGTTACGACTTATTAGTAAACTCAAAAAGGCCTATAGGCATGAGGGTTCTTTTCCTTTTCAGTTCTGAATAAGATCTCTTAGATGGTTGTTTATCTTTAGGGTTTCCTCGAAAACCGAAGGGCAAGGTTTTTATCCCGGGATAAGCTTCTTTCTTAGAGATCGACATGTTCCCATTTTTGGAGATGCCCACAAGGGCCATTTTCTTGCATGTTTCTGTTTATGGAGATGCCGACAAAGGGCATGTTTACATTTTATGGAGATGCCCACAATGGCCATTTTGTCATGTTTACATTAATGGAGAAGTCCACAAGGGTCATTTTGTCCACCTTGTCTCTATAGCTCTAGAACTAAAGTATACATGGCTTAGAGAACCACTATAGCTAAATGTGTTCTTAGTAATGCTTATGTTTATATGGCATCAACCTACAAGATCCTCTTACATAATAAATTTATTCTCAGATATTTCTACCATCCATCACACCTTAGATTGCCACATCATATAAAGGTGCCATGCCATTGAATTCTTGGGCGACGGATCCATTCAAATTTCTGCTTGAATGTAATAAAGGTTCTAGGTCAAACACTAGTTTTAGCGATTGCATGTGAGTAAGCACTCGTTAACCCAAGCACTTACGCAATGAACAACTAGCTTTAAACACTTATACTTAGCAACTGTCACAAAGATAACAAGAAGCACTAGCAACCCGGTACACACATTACCACTTGCAAACAATCAAGTAGGCACTTGAACATTACAAGAGTCTATTAAATTTAAGCACCCCTTGAAATTCAACATTAAATAACATAAACATTCCATATAAATCAAGCACGTTCACAGACAACTTGCTTCTATTACGATAGTAATAGAACCAACATTCCTTAGATGGGGACATCCCTTTTGCACCTCCTCCTATTTATTACGCCTCCCTTCATTTTTCAGGTCATCATCGGCGTTCTCTTGAGCTACATTCATTTTCTCCTTCTTCTCTATCCTACCAGTTTTGCTTCTATCCCTCCCACTGCTTACCTAGCCATGCTTCATTTCTCTATGTTTCCCTTACCGTTGTTGCTCCAATATTTGTTTTTGTCATGTTACATACATGGATCATTGCTTTCCTAGTATTGGATTTGACTTCTTAGTTCCGCCTTCGGAGTCGATGGGTTATCAACCACAGCTTTTGGGCTTCAAAACGTTTCAAGATGGAGTTGACTGGTTGTAGGTTTATTTCGAAAGTCTTGATTTTGTGCTTCTAGTTTTTGCGTGGATGGATGGATGCTATGGTTCCTACCTCTTGAATTCATTTCAACTCTTTGGTATTTTGGGTGGAGGATTGCCCCTATAGCTTCAATCCAGATTTGGTCAGCACATGGATGCAAAGTGCAAGCTCGGCTACTTCATCGCTTCATGGTTAGAGGTTTCTCGTGCTTTTTACAGAGTTGTTCGGTGAGTTTTTTTGGCTATCATTTTCTTTCTATCCATCGATTCGGTTTTAAGCTCTTTCTTCCATTGCTTTTCTTGATATGTTGGTAGCCGTTGAACCTCTATCTTTGCCCTAGGATCATGCCTCCCGACCATTTCTTTTCGATTCCATTCTCATAACTAGGATCATTATTATTTTTTCGGCATATTTGTTGACAAAAAGCCCTATTATTTGTTTTGTTTGCCAAATGGATCCAACGGCCCTTCATTTTGAGGATCTAGTACTGACTTACCAATCGGGGGTTTTAGGGTCCGGATTATGGGTTTGGTTTAAAATTACTGATTTCTTCCCACATGAGCGGAAAGGAGTGCACTGAAGCCATTTTGCTTTTTGTTTGTTTAACAATAGCCTGCTTACACCTGCTGAGCTTTGCATTACTGTTCCATGTCTATATCCAAGCCTTGTGCGTTCCTTTTCGCCATGTTGCAATTCCTATTCTTGAATTTTGCTAAGGTTTGAACCCAAAGCTGCTTTATCCATGCTTGTTTAGTTTTTTCTTCAAAGGCGCCAGATCGAAGCTTGTTGTTGACTCTGCCAATTCTCTCTTGGTTTTTACTCATTGTCATAAAGTTGTTCTTTAGCCTTGTGTGTGAACCGCCTAAAGTTTCTTGGTTTTCTCTCATCTTTATTGTTCCACGGCCTCTTTGTGTCTTTTCTCCTTAAGTCACATTGTCCCATTCTTCCCTCCTTCCATGAGTCCAAGGACGGTCAAATTGAGATTTTAAGTCTTATCTTTCTGATATTTTTGTTACAATGGCTTAAGGTTGCAAATGGAGGTTTTCTGTAGTCTTGTAGCCTTCTATAGCCTACCTTGGGCTTGCTTGAACCCTTCCCATGCCTCGCCTTGTTTCATCAAACGGATGATAAGTATGTTTATCAGCGGTTTTGAAGGGAGGACAACAAAGATCTCATTTTTGTTGGGACGTCTAAGCTACTTGTCTTTGGCATATGGGGTATTTTCTTTTTCTATGATATTATGAGTTTGTATTGAGTTTGCATTGGGCTGGTAGAAACATCTATGTAACTCCATTCTATGAGCATGTGGCAGTTTGTCCAGTACTCATTCAGTTGTATTTCAGGCTTAGCTTGATTGGAACAACATTGGGTTGTATTTTATTCTTAGCTTGCATATTGAAATGGCTTATTGAAACATCAAGAACACTATCATATTGAATATTTTCCGAGGAGTTTTTGTCTTAATACAAACTCGCATTTTACAGACCAAATTTTCTTCCAGCCCTTTTAACCATCATTCAAAAAAATTGAGAATATGTCTTAATTTTGTACTTTTTCCGTCCGTTTTTTTGTTTTTTATTCCCCGTCCGCCATTTTTTTTTTTTTCTTCGCTTTTTTCTTTCTTTTTTTTCGCTTTCAATTTTCAATTTTGATTCCCTATCCGTTTTCCCCCTTTTTTCGTCCTATTCTTTTGTCCCTCTCCTTATTTTTTCCCTCCTCTAAATTCCCGTCCATCCTTTTCTTTTTACTCCCCTTTCGCTTTAGGTTGTTCACGCCTTTTTATTTTGTGTTTTTCGTTTCTCAACAAAGAGGTCCACGCCTCTTTTACCATATCGGTAGGTTTTCCACAGGCTTTTCCACATCGAAGCTTTTCCACGGGGTTTTCCATCGAGCTTTTTCCACATCGAACTGTAATGGAGCGCTTGGAGCATCAGCGATGGGAACACCGTGGATGAAGCACTTGAGCACAAACCCGGACACAACAATACAATACTCTGTTATTCTTTCCGATATCGCTAGGTATACTACCAATATCTCATCTGGTTATCTCTTCTAGATATTACTCTATTGCTAGGTAGACTCGGCAGGATGGTAATAGTCCGCATTATTGAGAGAAGCCCTGTAATTTTGACTTGATTCACAGTTGTTTGTCGCAATACAAATTCGATGTTGAATCAGTTCAAAAAATGCTCAAAATCACAATTATTGAAGGGCCTTTGGGTTGGGCATGATCTAACCTACAACCGACCTACTTTGAAGTGTTACAAAATGCTAATTTCAAGATCAAAGCAGAAATTTGCTCAATTTAAGTGGATGTTGCAGATTAAAATTTGCTCAATTTCATGATGTTCTGCATAGCGCTTTGTGAAGAGCCCATAGTTGAAATCGCTTTGGGCGCGATTTGAGGTGAGTGCCGTGACTGGAAAAAAAAAAAAAAAAGTGAATGAAAACGCCACCGGCGCGATTTGAGGTTAGCCTATTCCTTATTTTTGTCATTTTTTGACATTTTTTAAGGACATTTGAGAGTGATTGTCCTTGTTAAATCGCGCGCCAGCGTATTTTGTATTTACTTTTCCATAAAAGTTGTTCTTTTAACTGCTTTGTAGGATGTTTTGTTATTATTTTTCTCTAAACCGGTTTTTTTTAACTATTTTGTAGGACATTTTAAGTATTTTAAGGTGATAAAATCGCATCGGAGCATTATAAAGACTCTTCACGCTTGTAAAATCGTCTGCTTTGACCATTTTGTAGGACATAAATTTTATTGTTTGTATAAATATTTGAGTTGAATCGCATAAATGTAGTATGTTTATGTCCACAAAATCGGCGCCAAAGCGATTTTCATTTCGAAAATAAGGACTTGTTTGCGCTAGTTATTCAAATATACTTGTTATTTTACTCTACAAATTTCATGGTTATGGATAATTGTGTTTAAAATATGCAATTTTTTAGGTTTTTATGTTGCCAAAACATAAAATTTTAGGTTAAATTCCATCGATTTTACAAGTTTCATCAAATTCAACACATGGTTATATAGCTAAAATGGCCTATAATAAGCCTATTCGGCGCGATTTGGGACCAGATATAATCCCAATTTAATTGAATGATGGTTCTTTAGAGTCTTGTTCTTAGGGATTCCAATTGCATATCCCAATTGTTTCAATCTTTAGAACGATGCATACTCGTGGCTTTTGTGGAACACATCATGCTTTAAACTGAGCAGTCTATATTAAATTTCTTCATCCATTGTAGTAGAGATTGATCTTTTGAAGTCGCAGGGCCATTCAACGTATTGTCTACACTTCATCTGTGATCTTAACAGCGTCAGTTCCATGCTCCATTAAGTGATCATGGGTGTTTTTTCTACCTCTGGTGCAGGATGCTAAGATTGTTATAGCTCTCCTGTAGCAGTGTGTTGCTTCCCATGGGCGTTTTTATTCTCCTGAGTCGCACAAATGTAATTGTTTTACTCACTTTTTAGTGCAGCAAAGAACAACAAATGTGTCAAGATTTTTTGCTCAACGTGATTTAAATAGTTCTATAGCCTTGAGTTTACTTAGGCGGGTACTGTCAATAAGACCATTCAAATCTGTGATACTAGCCTATATGCAGTTGCTCATTTCAATGTATTACACATCTCTTCTGCATTGCCAAGAGCTCCAACCCCGAGATCTCGCTCAAGAAAGGTCTTCGAAGTGTTCATGGAATTGGGGGTTCCCGAACTCATATTTTCTTTTGACAAAGTTCCTAGCATGTTCTCTATAAATAACTCAAGTAAATCTAACCTCGATTTTTGAAGCAGATCAAATGTGTGTATGACCTAAGTAGGGGCCAGAATGGTGAAGCCTCTCCAAAGGTTCCTTTGAAGTCATGATGTACCGCCGCTTGTCTTTGTTTGAGATACATGGTCTCCAGATCCGTGATTTTGTTGGTTCATTTTCGTGATTCTATGGTTGTTTCAGCTCATAAACCGCCTCACATTAAACATTTTTTGACCAAATTGATCCTTAAGTTATTATTCCCATTTAGAAGTGTGTTGTTTCCTTGAACATTTCTCATTCCGCTTGTAGTCGACTCGTGGAAGTTGTTTTGATTTGCTTCTGGTACAGAGGCAAAGAATGTCAAGAGTTTTTGCCCAACTTGATTCTCATATTTCAATCCATGCCAATGGAAAGTGATACTTTTGCACAGAGCCTTAGGTTGAGGCGTATTTAGGAGGGTACCAAGAATGGAGGTATCAAATCATAAGCTGCCTGCTCAATTACATGTGTATTGGGCATCTCTTTCCATTGCATTGCCAAGAGGTACAATCAAGATATTTGTTCAAGAAGGTTCTCCGAAGTGTTCCATGGAATTGGGCAAATCTAAATATGAACTTTGGACAGTCCATGAATGTCAAGTATGCACTTGTGTTGTGAAATCAACTTTGTATTCTTTGAAATAAACATACAAATGGGATGATTAAGTAGGCAGCTTTGTAAAGTGGTGAAACTTGACCTAGTACCCTTTGAATTAGATGTACAATTCTTTGTCTTTGTTCAAAGATGCATTTTTGTTAGTTCATGTTCGTATTTTTTGGTTGTTTCCAATTTTTTATAAACCATCTCACATTAAACCGCTTTTGACCAACTTGATCCTTTTAAGTCATTATTTTTTCATTTAGCAAACCTTAATCCATTCTTTCCATCTAATTTGTAATCCATTATTCCCATTTAATTTATTCGATAACGTAAGAGATTTGGAAGTTGTAGGCGTGTTTGAGGAGGTGTGTTTGAGCTGCAGGTAGTATGCTAAGACATTGCATGTATGGCAAGAATTTAGAATCGTAAGAGATTGTGTGTACTTTCTTCCCTGGTGTTTTGCAAGTAGTCTAGATGATTAATTTGAAGGTTTGATATTATCGTTGTGCTTTTTACGCAAAGTGTATAGCCATCTTTTGACACAAATGTTTATCCCCTTTTTTTGCAAGTTTCTCAAAGTTGTCGTCCTTCTAAGGAACTTTTGGCACCATACTTATCTAGCTCTTCTAAGTTGTTGATCCATTGTCCACATGTTAAGTTGCCGTTTTGCTATATTTTCTTGAGTTTTGCTTGAGATACCTGACGATCGATTTTCTTTGAGATTATAGTACAGAAGCTCAGCACTCTTTGCTCCTAGAGAGCACATTATTTTCTCTAGCGTGTCTCGTTTTTTCCAAAGAAGATATGCCGACCAAAGTAGTCCCTTGCTTGGGGTGCATTGTTGTCCTCCTTTTTTGTATTTCACATATGTAGTTCGTCTCTCCACTCTTCGTTATTTTGTCCTACTTTGTATTTTGTCCCATTACTTTTTTTCATGGTGTTTCCATTGGTTTGGTTGCCTTAGATTCCCCCCATTTTAGTTCCTTCAGATCTTTAGTCTCATGATCATGGACGTCATGCTTGTTGTAATTGTCATATTAATTGATTATGTTATTTGTCTCGTAGCAACTTATGTTATTCGTCTCACTACGTTATTCATTAGTTATACATGTTTGGTCGTGTTCGCTTCTTTGGTATTTACTTTGTTTAGTACTCTTCTATTGTTAATGAGTTGTGTCACTGGTTCGTTGAATCCCATGGTCTAGTCAATTTCATTTGGTCCATTGACTGAGGTGTACTCTATTCTGCAGCTCCATGTTCTTTGCATCCAATTTAGGTTGAGCATGCTTCATATGGCCTTGTACAACCACCGGACATTCGTGGGCCCCTTTTTTCCCTAACAGTTCGAGGTAATGGCATGTTTTGCACTTTTCGCTGTTAACATCAGCCATACTTGCTCTTTTCACATTTCTTTGGTTGATTCTATATTATCCACATTTGCGCTTCTTTTTGATGCCATTAGCATGCATGTGTTAGCTTTTTGAAAATTTGCATCTTGTTTTTCTCGTCCCATCATTTTGTTGGTCGTCCCTAAGTGTGTTTTCGTGAAATGGTAAGGTTGTCATGGTTTATTTTTTCTTGGTTGTTGGATTTGGTTATTGACGCTTGTTTACCCTTTTGAGCTAGCCGCATTGATGTTTGACCTAGTTTTCTTTATGCTTTACTCCAAACTCGCTCTAGGATTTTTTTAGCCTTGTTCTCTATTATCTCAAGACTTGCTACCGAGTTGATCCGGTGGCATCGGTGTGTTAGAGCTTTAGGGTGCGGATCCTTTTTAGCTTTTTATTCGGCGCTTTTTAGGGTGTTTTGGTCCCCGCTTTATTCACGTGTCTCCTTCTATCTAGTTTCGGTTCTTTGACTGACATATAATTGTTTATTATGTTACATTATGTGCCACAAAGATCGTGATATCAATTGTTCTTCCCAAGTGTTTCCATCATTTTCTCCTTCCACTTTTTCATTAATATAGTCATGGGGTCTCTATTGGGTTTTCAGAGTCCTTGTTTTCCCATTTATTCTATTGTGCTCGTTTCGCTCCTTGGTCTATATTCTATTAGTTCCAAATTTTGTTTCGTAGGGTTTTTTTATCCCATTTTCATCACTTTCTAGATTCTCTATAGCTCCATCTCATATTGTTTCTCTATTCATTGTATTTGCATTGTTTCGTTTATTTGTTCCTTGGTTTGTTGTTCCATTTAATTGTGTTGATCTTATTTAATCCATTAGTTGCATCTTTTCTCATGGGTCCTTTCCTTCCTTTTTTCTATTGCTAGGTTGCTTCATTTTTTTCTTTGTTGGTGTAGATTTCATGGTGCATTTGTCATTTAGGATCTTTATCTTTTGATCTAAGTCATTTTCATGTGGATTGCCTTTTATTTCTCTTTTGCTCCATTGTTCTTGATTTCTTTTCTTCCTTTTTACTCAGGTAGCCTCTTATTTGCGGTTTTCGCTCGATGAGCCATCTGACCGGATCTTTTATCCGTCATTTGTCCCCATTAGATTATCTGCTGGCCTCATTATCCCTTCCTTTGCCTCTTTGGCGGAGCCGAGTTTTTTTTCCCTATTTAACTGGCTTCCTCTATTGCTTTCAACCCCCGAATAAGTATCTCCTTCCATTTGCCCCATTCCATATTTCAATCGAGCCTCTTTGTCCTTTATTCCATGTGCCTGTGTATTTTTTTTTTTCAATTTGTTGTCTCCATATTTTAACTTTCGTTCCACTTCATCTTATCCGCCCATTATGTCTCTTTTATTCTAGTGGCCTTTGTAAACCTGGATACCTTTTTAACCATGTTTCCAATTGGGTTGATTAGATTTTGAGATTTGTTCCTCTTCTATCGGCCGGCAGCATTTATAGGATTCCATCCGAATGCTACTCTGCTCTATTACTTATAGTAATAGAACCGACATTCCTCTTTGGATGGGGACGCCCCTTTGCACCTCCTCCTATTTATTCTCGGCTTCCCTTCATTTGCCATTATCGAAATTCTTTGATGACTTATCCCGCTGCCCCTTAATCTCCCCTTTGATGGATTTCATTGTCGGCTTTTGGTCATGTTTGACGCCCATCGAGAAACCAAAATGCATTTTTCTTTGTAGCTCCATATACGACGTATTCTTTCTCTACAGGCATTGTAGCCTCCGAG
Source organism: Isoetes taiwanensis (assembly GCA_021234155.1). Taxonomy (NCBI): domain Eukaryota; kingdom Viridiplantae; phylum Streptophyta; class Lycopodiopsida; order Isoetales; family Isoetaceae; genus Isoetes; species Isoetes taiwanensis. The sequence continues at coordinate 21,948,301 of JAJEKV010000017.1, read as the reverse complement.
GCATAATTTCATTTCTCTCGTGGCATTATATTTCTGAGGCAACACGACCTAATATTTTCCCTGGCGATGGTCATTCCACGGACGGTTCCCTCGATTGTCACTGGTCTTCTTTTCTCGCATATGGTTCTCGAACCTCCGAAGTCTTTAAGTATATATCTTAATACAAAGTAGAAACCTCATGGGGTGGTCATAAAATAGCAATATTACATAAAAAAGTTTTGATCTTGGCCCCTGATAAAAGTTGGTGAGGTGGCTTAGCCTAAGCCTTTGATTTTGATGTGGGCATGCATGAGTCATGCATGGGGCATACACCCCATCTCAAGGGAACCGCTGGATCAAGTAAATCCTAGCCTTGATTTTTATGGGGAAGGTGCAAGGAAGATGCCAAAAAGTGAATTTGGTGTGGAAGTGATTCAACCGCTAGGGATCGTAAAGGTGAGCATAAACTTGGGCCATTAACTTTTAATATTAAATTAGTTTTTTTTAAAGGAGGTGAGGTGGCACCTCATTAATAAGAAAAGTAATGAGGTGGCAGCATTTATTAGTGGACATTCTAGGAAGCTTCCTTTCATTTAATCAGCCTTCAAAAGCACGTGTGTAGGGCTTCAAGGCTCTGGATGAGTGCTGTGAGGCCCACCATTGGATTTCGCCGAGAACTCTCAAATGAGTGGTGCTTTCTTGGACACTGGCTTTGTCGCAGCTTGGAGCTGAACATGATCTAAACACAAGAATCTTTTGGAATGTTCGCTTCAAGGAATCTATGGTGTTGAGGAGTCTAGGAAATCTCTCACATAATCTATGGGAACTAGAGGAATCTCAAGAGAATCTATGAATCTCAAGCTTTTGGAATCTAGGGAATCTTGATGTAACCCAAGAACGTAGAAGAATCTTAATGGAATCTTAGAGAATCTAGGAGAATCTTTGATAGAATCTGGAGAATCTGTAGGAATTGGGGTGTCTCTTTTGGAATCTAGGGGAATCTTTAAAGAATCTTTTAGGGAATCTCAAATGAATCTTGGGAATCTAGGAGAATCTAAAGGAATCTTCTTATAAAATCTTTAGGAACTATGGAATCTTAATGGAATCTCAAGAATCTAGGAGAATCTTGATAGAATCTTGGAGAATCGAGGAATCTTGGGGTAATTTTTGAATCTAGGGGAATCTTTAGAGAATCTTTAGGAATCTTAATAAAATCTAGGGAATCTCCATAAAATCTTAATAATCTAGGGAATCTTTAGAACATTAAAATCTAAGAAAATCTTTAGAAATCTAGGAGAATCTAAGAGAATCTCAAGAGAATCTTTGGGAATCTAGGGAATCTTTCTAAAAGTTTTGCAGAATTTAAGGATATCTTGATGGAATTTAGAGAATCTAAGAGAATCTTCATAGAATCGCGGTGCTTTATGCACCTCATATTACAAACACTTGCATATATATATTTAAAGATTCTAATGAGGTTCCTCTAGACTGCCAAAGATCCCGTGAAGATCCCTCTGCACTCTTAAGGTACCATAGATTTCTAAGATCTATAAAGATTCCATTGGATTCCACTAGAGTCGCGAAAGATTCTCTCTGCGGATTCCTATAGATTCTTTAAGATTCTATTGAGACTTCCAAATTCTCAGTATCCTGTGAAGATTCTCCTAGATTCTCTTAACATATCATAGATTCCATTCATATTCTAAGATGAGAAGATTCTTAGATCCGACATCAACTTGGCCCCTCTAATTATGACCCGAATGGGTGCTGCAAGCACCACTATCGAAAGCTCTCTAATTTAGAGGAACTACATGTAGCCCCACTTTAATCCACCCCTCTAGTGCAAGCTACTCTGACCTTGAATGCCATTGAACAAAAGGAAGCTTCTTAGAAAGTTTATTCATAAATGCATTGCCACCCCATTACTTTTATCAACGAGGATGCCACCACCCTCATTTAAAAAAAATGTAATTTTAATACTGTAAAAGTTAATGGCTAGGATTTATACTTCACCTTTGATCTAACGACTAAGATCTCGCTACACCAAATTCACTTTTTGCACCTTCCTCACACCTTCCTTCTTACAAAAAAATCAAGGCTATGATTTCACTTTCTCCTTTCGATCCGACGCTCACGTATGGGGTGCATGCCCCCATGCATGCTCCATACATGCCTATACACTTAAATGTGCGCCAAGATCTAACCTTCGATTCGAATTTCTAGATGAAGACCAAATGACTCATGTGTCCCACACATCAAAGTGTCTTTATATATACAATAGCGACGCGGCGCTCTTCATACCGGCCAAGGGAATATTTCTCCTTCCAACTGCCGCAAAAGAAGTTTTGTGTTAAGTCGAATAGATCTCACTCGATATCCTTGAGATGCTAAAGAACATGCGTGAGTTTAAACCTGGATTCGGCTCCGCAAATCTTTAGCCGAAAAGGTCTAATAATACTAAGTTTGCAAATACGTAAGTCTTTAATGGCATGGACTTCAATGGATCTCAAGTTTGAGTAAAAAAAATTTACATTATGCTTTGTTGCCCGTGATGCAATTTTATCCTTTATTATTGATCAGATATTTTGAAATTGAATATTTAGATTTCATATTGCATATTTAAGGTCGTGGAAATCATGGGTCACCAATGCCATATTCATGCCCATCAGTGTTTATGCTCTTAACACGATATGACATAGGCCTTTTGAATACCATGCATAGCCACGCCTACATCTTCCCTTTGTGAGAATGGATGTTCCAAATGTGAAATACCTTTAAGATGTCTCAAAATGCCTGAAAAGAAATTGAATGAACATGCCGCTTGGTTGCCTCTATGGAACATACACAATGGAGCTTCAAAATAGAGTTCTTTCTTTCCCATGGACACACTAATTTTGACTGCAATCAACAAACAAATTTGAGTGGCCGTATCATTTTATGGCGCATTTGATCCCAAACAATGTACTTAGGCATTTAATATTCTACTATCTCATCTTACACCTGCCCGATGCAAATACCAAGCAATTCAAATCTTAATCTAATCCAATGCCTTTTGATACTACTCATAATTCAATCTTTATCTAATCCAACGCGGTCTTTGATACTACTTCTAATGGTTAACCGGCAAATTTCAACCTAAATCTCAATGATGATATTCTCATGGACATTTGTTCCATTGATAATGTAGTAACCAACCAACACAAAATGGAAACTCTGACAAAAGTACATGCGGACAGACCGATTGGTTTCCAATATAAAGGCTCACATTTGCTTCCGAAGAATAATGCAAGTTTAAAAGAAGGCAATGACTACCTCTTAACGCAGTGCACTTCAGAGTTGAGTACATCCTAACAATCAAAAGGAAAAGGCAAGTTTTTATGTGTGGTCGATACATCCATAGTCTAGCCTAAGGCTTAATGGAAAAATCTCATGACTAGGGGACCATTAAGAAATAAATTTGACTTTTAAGATTTATCTTTGAATAAAATGGTAACAGGTTGAATAAATGGTACTGTGGCAATGACTACTATGTTAAGTTATAAAGTTAAAAAGGTTAAAAATGCCTTTAATGGTTAAAATAATTATTGAATATGAAATAGGTGAGCACTTCAACCTGGGATGCCACCAACTTAACTTCCCCGTGATAACTGAGTGCAATGCATGGGCAGCTTGGTCGATTTGCAGGATTGATATGATCCGTAATCACCGCCTTTGGAATAACGCCACGACTTGTCAGCTGTGAGGCCTATAACAAAGAAACAAAGGAGACAAGTCAGCAGATTAAACAATGGCAAAAAGAAGGCATTTTCATTGTTAGATGAGGAAAGCTAACCATTTCAAAGATTTGCTCGTCCAATCACATTTAAATCAAAAGTTTTGTTATTTTCTATGGTTCCTTGTTAGATGAAAGAAAAGAAGGAGACCAGAAGTTTCATGTACCGCTAGAAAGCAAAGCTCAGATTTCAAGAACAGAGGTAAACATGAGGTCAGCCTATAGCTTTGTGATTGGGGCCACCATAGCCATAGCTTCATGAACCCTTGAATCTCAAAGAAGAAGAGCTGGAATCATTTTGAAACCCAAAGATAATGTATTCTCAAAAAATGGATTAAACCAGAGAAATCCCAGCTTTCTTTTGATCTTGAAGAATGGGCGATAATTGAAGGGTGCTAACATAATGCAAGATGGTCGATCCGTTGTCAATATCTAGAAGCAGTGACTAGAAAAAGAGGGCTTCGTGTTTAAGGGCTTAGAAAGACCCGAGAAATTTACAATTCTAGCAAAACCCCAAATCTTCTCGGGGCCTTCCCGCCTACCCGACATTCTAGTGCACTCGCCTTTCCAAGAATCCTTTCTTACCGCCAAGATAAAGCTAGCCGCTATGGCCGCTTTTCTTCTCTCTCAATCTAACCAGCCAGCTTTGTCAATATATCCCCGGATTCCGCAAGAAAAGATTGTGAAAGAGAAGGTACAGATGCCGGTTGGTAGAGGAAGACAGATGCCAGCCATAGCCAACAAGTTTTTCGGACCAACCCAGACAGAGACAAGGTGTTTCAAAACACCGTATGATACTTGTCAAAAATTCATTAAGAAGTATATGCGACAAAAATTGTGAGAATATTCCTAGAGGAATCAACCTACCAATAATAATTATATATGTTAAGATAATGATATATCTCTTTATATTGGCGATTTTTCATTTCTACAAGTGGCAACGTGAAGTTCTCCGGTAGGCAGCACTAATTCCGTTGTTTTTCCCCAGGGTTATTTTCCGCTGGATCTGCTCCCCATTGGTCGGCCGTTGTTTTTATCGGGCCGTGGCCCTAGAGCTCCGAAGTCTCTTGCCCATGGTGCATCTAACTCATTGACTGGCTATTTTTCTTTCAGCCTTGACTCGCAGATTTTTAAGGTCTCTGGCTGCTGTGAAAAGGGCCGTACGGCTTCAAACTATTTGCTTTGGCTTGCCCCAAAACTCCTCGAAGGCATGGTTCTTCTTCCGACGCAGAAGCAGCCATCGCCTTCACCTTTCACCGTGGCCCTCTCACCTTAACGTAATTCAAGTGGTGGATAAAACCATCTTTTATGTTGTATTCTTTGAGTATCATCATGCTCTCATGATTGTCTAGTTTGAGCATTTAAAGTTCATATTTCCAAATTTATCTACTCCCTAGTGAGGGATCCATTTGTATCACCCACCGTTTTACAAAGCTCACCCACCACCCACGACATATATGCTATCATAGGACCCATCCTAGGCATTCAAAAATTCAATTGTTGGAATTCAATAAAGCACAAACATAAATAACACAATGTCTCGTGCTTAATCACACTAAGTGAAAATGACAATCTTATCGCCACCTAACCTCTTCAATTCCCATTTATCTAGGTGCACTCATCATGTTGTTTTCCATAAATCTTTCCAAATGTATAACTTCCACTTTTTCTCTCATTGTTAGAGGCCGTGGCTTGGTAGCTAGAAGTTTTCTGCACTAGTATCTTCATTTCTACGCCGGTCTTGGCTTTGCAGTATTTCTTCTATCTTTGGGGTAAGGAATGTTGGTACTGTCACAGACATCCATTTTGAATGAAGGTACTAGCAGAAGATTCCAGGGGCTACCAAGGTAAGCCTTTACAATGAATCATCAATACAAAGTTTTACCTTTAAAGTTTGGTTATGAGTCCACATTTTCCCTAAGTAGCTTCATCATGACCTGGACAAACTCGTGTTTAGTAAACAATACAAAGTTGTCCCTCAACTGGACATAGTACTTGAAGCACATCTTCCACGCTAGAGAGTTGCATTACCGATTGTGAACGGACCTTAGCAACCTAGGGGCACCAAATAAGATGTAAGTAACGCTAAGCATTATATAAGAGTGCATTTTCAATGGTAAAATAAATGATTATGCGCTTAGAATGCATGCATGCATCGTGTCCATGCATGTAATGCAAGCATAGGGTTATATAAGCTTAACAATATTATTCTTGATTTCGAAGAGTTTTCCATGGAAGCAGCCTTTTTGTTGTGGTCGGCGTGCTTCTGCAACCGTGATTGATCGTAATTGACCGAGGAGAAGGAGCAAAAGCATTTCTCGTGTGGGGGTCAAGTCTTACAACTGGGTTCTTGTGATGTCTATGCTCATGGTTGACGATTTTGGGAAAGTTTAATGAGCTTTGGATGATGATTTGTAGATTTAATGGATTGAGGTATTGATCCAATTGAATTAACATAATCAAAGATAGATTCTTGAATGTAAAAAGAGAAGAAATGTGCTTGTTGTTAATGGCTGAATTTATTTAAAGGAATTATGATTTATCATATTTAAGGATTTGGTTGGCTTAGTAAAGTACACACTATGCATGCATGGATTATTGCTGCTAATGTTTTGGGATGTATCATGGTGTATTTGGTTACCCAACAATATGGCATTATGGTTTGCTACACAAATTTGGCTGACATTGAGAATCCCTTTGTTGAAATATGCTATGATGTATTTTCATAAGTGCTATAATAGTATTGGAATGCTTCAGGATATAATCCTCTGGGCCGGAGTTCAGATGCATGGTCTAAACCGCTGCTATTGCACGTTGATATGTGAATGGTTTATTTGGAACATCTGGGCGCTGATACCTTAGGGTACAAATGTCTTGCACGCTTAAGTGGTCCCTCCACGCCGACGCAATGCGGATGGGTGTGTACACACGTGGTTTACCCCCGCTTCTATATCAATCGCCCGACCGAGTTGGACCATGCCCAAACCCGCAGGAATATTGGTTGTTGTCTATGTTGCCATAGTTGCTAAGTTGCTATGTTAATTGGGATGTCTTGTATTGAATTACAATGGTTGTAGTATGTAGTAGCTATTCATGGGTGAATTGTGCATTGTGGGACATGCTTGTATGGGATTACTAACTTGAGTTTTAGGGCTTAGGCTACTGCAAGGTTAAGTTATTGTTTTTGATAGATGCAATATGTTGTTGATGCTTAGGCATGTCCTAGAACCCCTGGATCCCCACTTAGTCCCCGTGACTAACCCCATTGTTGATGGTGTAAGGCACGCGGCAATAACTAAGCTTTGGAAGGAGCAGGAATTGATTGCAAATAAACAAACTTGTTGATTATTACAAGAATTGATTGAAACTATAAATTGCTAAGTTCATGGATGAAGCGTAATACATATTGGTTATGGGGAATAGTTTGGACCTCAATATTGATATAAAGATTAAATTCTTTACCTAAGTGTTTTATTATGGATGCATGAGTTAATTTCTTATGTTTTAAGCTTAAGTAGATCCAATGGTCAGATTGAGGGGATTCTAGTTACCATAAAGGTTAATCGGGCCGTGCCCAAGTATAATGATCAGATACCAACACTACACTTTTTGTAACAAAGTCTTCGTGAACAACATTGTATCCGATCCTAATATCAATTTTTCCTATTAGTGTATTGCATTATCAATCTTGTTTGAAGGTGTATGTGTTCATTAGCACCAAAAGTTTTTACTAGCCATCTTCATTTTGAATTCAAGACAATAAGTTTATCTTTTGTCGCCAACCGCTTAATTGTTGAGTACCTTGAATACCTAATGCTAACAAGAAGTACTACATAAATAAATGGGGATGAAGATGAAAATGAATGATAGATTGAATATGAAACCTTCGTATCAACAACAGATTCTCCTCGACATAACCGGAATAACCGGTAATCCTACATTGAATGCAAAAAGAAAATCAATATCTCAAAAATTTTACTTCGCAATACTAAGCCGCGGCCTCTTTCTCAAGACTTCCCATATTGACTTCCAGAATTATATAAAGGACTTGGTCAACACGCTCACCAAAAATTGAGGGCTTTTCTCGCGATTTTCTCTAAAACACTTTGATAGGTGCTGTCATGATTGAAACCGCCTTTGCATCTTTCACCTGCTTCCCGTTTCTTCAGAGTCTCAACAACGCCAATGCATTCTCCACCTTTTTCTTCCTTGTTCTCTCTGCCTTCCATTTATCAAAAAAAATCACCCAAGTTGCCCTCATCCAAGGAATCACCACATCGCATGTTGTCTCTTTATCACAACCGGTTCTTGGACAAATTCGGGACAACCTCCGGGATAGCTTCGAGAGCTTTTGGGACAAATGGCTTCTTACCTTATCATCAATGACTTGTTGTTCTCATGGTTACTCACATCATCACAATTGACTCGTGACTTTTAGGACTTTGCAAGGGTTGTGCATCTTTAAATGGGACCATTGTCCTCTCTAAACCCCTCGTGAGGATGAGACCTTTAGGAGTAGGGATGGCTTTAGCACATCTTTTTGGTGTACCATTTGAAGCACCTTGAACGCCAAGAAGATGGCCAAAACCTAGTTTTCAAATACGACCGGCACCTTTTCATTGCAACCATAAATGCATTGTCCATTTCTCAACAATATATGATACTCATGTTGGTAATTCGCTAAGCAACTTAACCTGTGAAGCTTTAGTAAATTCCTTTATCACATGTCAGACATATATAAAAAAGATCTTGCACTAACAACTTATCTCTCAGATAATAATAGATGTACTAAATGTTGCGCAAAAGATCCGCTTTCAGCTTCCCACATGTTGCTTATGTAGAAACAATGTAAGGACTGCTCTTCCCTCAAGATATTAACCCTTCTCAAGTTTGATTTACATGTGACCTTTTGTACCAATTTGGGATGCCCGCCCAAATCTTAATTTCGACCAGAAGTTTGATTAAGCTTTGAACTCCTCCTCAAGCTTTAGCCAACCGGCTTTGTGATCTGGCCCCAAATTAATTTCAAATTCTCTTCCAATACCCACTTTAGAAACCTTCTCTCATTGCCTTTCAACTCCACTTCATATTGCTTCCGTGATTCTGCGACAACTATAACGTTTTCCAATATCCTCAAGTAGTTGATTCTCTAAGGTCCTTATGTTTTCATCACATGCTTTGTTCCCACCAACATGCCACCTTTGCCTTTGCCTTCGCTTTCAGCTTTTCCTAACAGTTTATCATCCGCTTCATCATCATCATCTCATTCAAACAATCCCAATCTTCTGCTTCGATATTTATTTTCCAAATCCAAGTTTCTTCCTCGTGGCTTTAATCCCAAATTGCACAGACCTCTAATGTTTGAAAATCATCTCAGACTCTATGTCTCCATCATCAACCGGCCCTCAACTAATGAATGTATAATATTGAAGAAAGCAAGACAAAGGGAAACGGTATAAATAAACCCAAAGCATCTATAGAGTCGGAGATCATACGTAAACAATACTCTTATCTATGTGGAGGTTGGTCATCCACCTATAGAGTGAAGAGAGTCAGCCCATCAAAGATAGCTGAAACTCAAACACCATGAGGCACTTGTTTGTATGGGATGAAAAGGCTTGATATATGGATGCATAGGGCTTACCCCAATTTTCTATTACGCACTAACTAGGATTAACTACCACCAATGTGCTTTATGACGCTATCGACACATCTTACCGCATTACGAAACTCTATACATAAGTTAAAAGCGTCTTCAAGGCTCAACCTAGATCTATATTTGTTAATTGTTATGTTGTTGTTTAACGCATGAATTGCAAAGCAACTCTGCACATGGTTCTGGTCTAACCAAACTAATATTAAATTGCAACTTTTTGTTGACTTATACATGGTATCATACAACCTCAAGTTAGAACATTCTCCAAGCACTAGATCTTAGCAAATAATACAAATCTTCTTATAAATAATAGTACAAATAATACCAAAGAAAGTCAACAATTATAATATAGATCGACATGTTGAAACGTGTTATGGTATGATTGTTCCATCGCAGAATACTTCCCATTCAATGCTTCTTCAAAGAAATGCGAAACAAGCAAACCGGGTCAAAAATCATATACATAGCTGCAAGTGTTAAAATGTGTTTGAAGTAATTACCTGCTTTAGAGAGGGTAAAAGTAGAATCGCCTTCAAGGGTGTCCGTAATCCATAGCCTTGTAGTCCTTTAGATTTCAAATAGTTCACGCTATATTTGTGATCTAATTGCCATGAATTAACAAGTCGTGTCAGCTATATGCATATGTAGACTTGGTAGATGTATCATGGATACCGTTGGCCCTGTAATCCCTATAATAGAGGCATAAGAAGGTGTAGCATTAAGTTGGATTTGGTAGAACGCCAAGACCATGATTGATGTAGTCAAGGTCCAAGTCACTCCATATGCAAACCTTCAAGCCAACTTCACAAAGTTGTTTCAAATTCGACAACTTGGTACAAAATGAGTATTCTAGAAGAAAGGCTTGTTTGGGAATGTTTGTCCCATAATCAATTGATACCAAAGGTCATAGGTAGATTCTTGAGAAATCAGCAAAGTCTAGAATCTTGCTTCACATCTAGAATCTTGCTTCACAATTGTAAAGATTTTGGTATCCATAGATACCGAGAAGCTGGAATTCATCTAAATGCTAACCCTCTACATGGCAAAGAATGTTTTGCAATAAATTCTCACTCAATTGAATAGAAATCGACCTCTCCCTCGCTGGCTCCAAGAAAGTATTGCAAACAAGAAAACCCTCTCTCCCCGCTTTTTCGCCAAGAAAGTATTTCAAACAGAAAACCCACTTTTTTCAAGAAAGAAGGCTTGCCCAAAGTGTTTTAGATGTACCCATACAAGTAAAAGAGCTTTACCTTGGCCCAAGTGAAAACTCCGGTCATTATCATGCACACATAACCACCTTGGCACCGTGGCCCCAAGCTTATTTGCTTGCTTCATTGTCCGTGAACAAGCTTGTAGCTATTGCATCAATTTGCACCTGGTCCCACAGGTGCTACGGATTGAGACAGTAGATGGGAGCGGGCCGCAGAATTGCCGCTGAAGCGAGATCATGTGTTCGTTGCCGCTATTGTGTTATTGAAGATGAAAGCCATTATTGCCTCCGCTTTTGAGATAGTCCTGGAATCATTTTTGACTCCAAGATTCCATTCCACGCCCACAACTTCTCGTGAGCACCATCTCGCGGGTAATGACTTTGGCATTATACATACTTGAGGTTCTAGACGAACGTCACAATTACCGAGCCCCTCAGAGTCACATTATCTCTCGATTGTCTAGTATCATTTCATTATCGCAGAAAAGGTTTTTCCCTTTGAAAACCTTCGAGGCAGGGTTTTTTAATCCCAAGTAGAATGACAATTAGCCCATTGTACGGGTCCCATGACCTATTGGTCTCCGCACGCTAAAAATATATATTCTATTCTATTCTATTTTACCCAATGATCTAAGCAGCACTTATTAAATTCCCTCGTGATGATATTCACCAGAGCAATACGTAACTGAACGAAGTACCGA